>BMAW01092770.1:263985-300284 GCA_019974015.1 Nephila pilipes
ATTATTATTTTTATTTGTGACTGTATTGATTCTGAGATGTCTTTTTTTTTTTAAATATTCCCAGTTTTCAAACTTTTTCTTATACTACTTCATTAAGTATTATTGATATTCACATCATATCTGGTAACAAGGCAAAATATTGGAGATTATAATTTATAAGGTTTCACATAATTTAAATTATTTAAAGAACTGTCCATAACATTTGCATGACCCATCTTCTTTCGGTTTATTTCTGCGTATATTCGGTTTATTTCGGTTTATTTCTTATATATGTCCCAGGATCTTAAAATTTGGCTTTCATATCTATTTTCAATGGAATTATTTTTTTTTAAAAGCTTGGATTTAGGTATGTTTTTGTTTTAAATTTTTAAATATTTATCTAAAAAATTTTTAATTGAAACATTTTGGTTTTAAATTTTTGTGATTGATGTACCTTGCCTTTCATTTTCTTGTTTGTTTTGAGTAACTTATTACAATTTACTTTTTGGAGTGATCCAAATTTTGCCCAACAAGATACATCGGGAGAGGGTTGTACAACAGAATGTGTTTAATCTCACAATTCAGTTCCCAGTCTGAATGTGCATGTTTCTTTTGTTGGTTGTTCAATTTATTCTCTTTGTTTCAAATTTTATTTCAATTTTTATTCATTTATTTTATTTATTTCTATAAATGTTTTCTTCTCTAGATGATTTTTGGATTTTATTTATTATGTGTTTTTCAATAAATTAATTGTTTTACCCCATATATATATATATATATATCCGAAAAGTAATCAAAATTTCAGCTCATTCACAGTTAATTAGTGTCGAGGCACGATACCGAAAAAACAAAAGTTTTGTTAAAACGTTCGATATTGGCTGTAAATTTTTTATTTTTCATTTAAAAAATGTTTGTTCTACCATGGAGAAAAGATATCTTAGTCAACAATAGAAAAGTATACTTTCCTCATTGTATGCGATCAAGGAATGGATTCTAATGAAACAGTGAAAATAATTACCTATACTTGAGGGAATGTTCTGATACTAAACATGTGGTATAGATGGTTTAAAAATGTTAAAAATACACTACTGGCCATTAAAATTCTAACATCATGAAGGAAAGCTAATACAAAAAAGCAAAATACAAATAATTGTATGGAAACTGTTTGGCGTGAAAACAAAATTAATAAATTTGCAAACAGTTTTGGGCGATTACAAGGGCGCGAAATTAGTAGAAACAGTTAACATCCCTGGCAGCTAAAATGGCCCTTACCCGGTTAGGCATGAAGTCGAACTGGGCTTAAATGACAGAAAAGGGTAACTCATTCCATGCTGCTTGAAGTATGTGCCCCACTTCATCAACCGTATTAGCTGGACAGTCTCTTAGCAACCCATGACCAGATGTTTCCAAAGGGTGACAGATCTGGAGACCATGCAGGCCAGGGCAACAATCAAATACTCTGTGTATCGATGAAGGTCAAAACACAACATGTAACGTGTGGTCTTGCATCATCTTATTGGTAGATGACGTTTGGCAAGCCTCGAAGATAGGGCACAACTACTGAACGTAAGATGTCAGGAATGTACCACTCTGCGTTCATATTACCGTCGATTCGAAATAGAGATATGCGTACCGTGTACCCAACAGCTACCCAAACCATCACACCAAGTGCAGGGCCTCTGGGTCGATATCGAATGCAAGCAGGTGACGAATGGTCTCCTCAGAGCCATCAGACACGTATACGGCCATCAAAATACTGCACACAGAACCGAGACTCATCTGAAAAGACGACATTGTGCAACTCCTGTATCCAGCTTTATCGTTCGGGGCACAAGAGTAGCCGTCTCTCTTTATGCTGCACTGTCAAGGAAGCCGAAGTAATGGTCGCCGTGCTGACAAGTCCCCACTGCTGTAAACGTCCCACCATACAAGCGGGTAGTAGGTGTGTTGCAAACATGCCCATTTCCTAAGTATTGGTCCGTGATATGGTTGTAAGGTTTTGCAGGGACGATCTCACAATATATCTGTCCTCTCGGGTGGTAGTCTTGAGAGGGCTTGGAGATCCTGCATGCCGTTCAGTATGGCCCTCAGCAATCCATTGATTCCATAATCGCTTGGCAGTGGTTGGATTTCGACGTGTGCGTTGAGCGATATCCCGGAACGATAATCCACACTCTGGATATGCAACGATCCTGCCTCTATGGAATTCCGATACTTGATAGTAAGCATTTATAATACTCTGTTCTGACCATTCATCTATTTGAGTATCAACAGTCTTATTTTCCGGAAAAGGTAAACATTACGGTCGTTGATATATTGGTTCATTAATTTTAGTTAAAATATTTAACTTTATATAAGAGGATTTATTTTTATTCGGTCTGTAATTTTGAATAGGCTGACGCACTACATCTTTACTGGATTTTGAAATATTATACCCTATATTTTCTACAATTTCATCTGACTTCCAGTATCTATCAGTGAGCTAATACTTAAGTTATCGAAAGGAACCATTTTGAACAGATCTGCTTGTTAAACAATATTAAGAGATGTTACGTTATCATTGGGTTTAGTTTCCATATTTAATTTCCAGACGCCTTGCACCCGAAGTTTGAAGAGTTGAACCTTTTAAACTCCTATTCTTAAGTGAGCAAAATTTCGATAAATGTTTTTTACCACCACAATTAAAATAAAATTTAGTATTCTAATCATAGTTACTTAATCATTTGTGATTCCCAAAATTATCAGATTTTTGTTTTATTTTACTAAAATCACATTTACTTTTCATAAAATCATTTTATAACTTCATAAACTTTAAGTTTTTCCCGAAATTCGAGTAAGTATTTGCATCCGTAAAAAATTAATTTATTTTCATGATTATCATTGTAATATATGGCATTAATGCAACATTGGGCACGATTACCCAAATCTTTCACTTTAAAGTTATACTGATGTTAAGTCTCAAATTCTTTCATTATACGCTTACTTAATATTTCATGCCATTGGACTGAATTAGTAGTAACCTCAAATTCTTCAATCAACGCTTTCAGTTTCTCCCATGACGTAATATTCAATTCATTTTTAACAAATAATAAAGCATTACTACCAAGCGATCGTTTAGCGAAAATAAACTTCTGAAGGTCAGATAAATTAAACATTTTAGCAACGCATTCGAAATACTCATCCCAAGCAGAAATGTTTTCATGTAACTCTCCATTTAATGAAGAAATAACACTTTCAATATCAGAGAAGCTTATAGAGATGTCTAGGTTATAATTTGCAATACACTGACTCTGAATGCTTAGCTGACTCATTAATGTTCTGTCTCTGCACCGATGGTTTTTTTCTCTTGTTCCGTTTTGCTTTGCAGATCGATTCGAACTTTGAGTATATTGTTAAAGTTAGTATCATTTAACAACACTAATATTCGCACGATTATTTCAATTTTTGTTCCATGGAATGTAATATTCAAAATATTACAAACAGTAATCAATTCATGTAGTGAAGAAGTGAATCGTCGTTTACAATTCTACATAGTATGAAATTCTACGTCTAAAGTTCTACATCTTCTACAACTTCATCCTCTTCTCACTTGCTCCCTTCTGTCTGCCTCGCCAGATTATAATCTCGTGTGACGCATCAGTAGCACTCTTCATAGTTTTGCAATTAGAGGTTGATTCCAATAAGTTTAGGTGATGTTAAAGTTTCAATTATGTTGTTTATTCCACTTTAGCAAAGAGAGAGAGAAAATATCCATATCGCTGGAAATAAAACTCCGCTATACTGCGCTTTTGTACTGTACATGATATGTACAGTACAAAAGCGCAGTATAGCCATAAGAGAGATAATTTTTCCTTACTATTTTGTTTTTACAAGGGATTTTTCTTTTTTACTCGTAATAGATCACTTGGTACAGGTGTAGGAATCCTGAGGGATTTACATGGCCTCCAATAACCTAGTAGGGATTATCCCTACAGGTTTTCAATCGTGAGAACCAAAAGCTCAGCAAATTTTCATAATGAGCGCGTGATCGCATAAATTAAAGGACACTTTAGAATGGTATCAGAAAAAAAGAATAAGCTCTTTACTTTTAAATTGGAGATTGGGAAAAATTAAGAAATTAAAACATTTTTCAGTGAAACCGTTACAATTTAAAGGGTACTTGTCCATTATAGCGGCACCCTTCAAATAACGATTTCGGATGAAGATGGAAAATCGCCATGTTTGGTTGTAAACTCCTAAGGTTGCAGTCCTAAAGAAATAGCACTTCATCATTTTAATGAAATATCGCTTGCCTGTTAATGTTACCGATTTCGTATTTTTTTTAAATACCTCTTTTGTTGCCTCTGAAAATGTCGTTAATAATTTTCAGTTTACCAAACAGCGAAATAGATGCCATCTCTTTTTTTTTCAAGGGAAAGGACTTAAACCGAAAACTTTATTATGCAAAAGAGATCACGTCATGAGGTTGTATGTTAATGAAGAAAGTGGTATAACAAGAAACAGCGCGGTACGACTCGGCATCACCTAGAATCGTATCTGGCAGAATTTATGTGGAGCAAATATGTAGGGGAAAAAAATGCTTTCCATGAAATAGGGAACGCAATTTCGGAAATGTGGCCTTTAATGTAGATTGATGTTCTAAAAGTTATGTAAATATTACTATTAAACATCTAAAAAATTTTATTACTTATTGGGATTAGATTCATCACTAAACATATAAAAGATTATTAAATAAAAATATTAAAAAAAATTATGTTATTTATTGGTGTGTTATTTGTTTTCCTACATTTCAATTTCGCGCTACACTTGCTTGGCGCTTTTAACTAGCTTGGCGACATTAGCGTATTCTTAATTTGGCGAGCGCCGCTTTAATGGACAAGTACCAATTAAAGTTATATATATATATATGTATATATGTGTATAAGGTGTGGCTATTAAATAAAGAGATTGATGCTGCTACAGAAGAAGTAAGCATGCGTGAAACACGAGCGATCGACAGCTGCTTAGCGTGAGAACTTTTCTTCCGAATGCAGAGCTTCGTTTCTGTAAAAAATCCGTATACCCATAGCCTTCTTTCGTAATAGTTTTTTTTTTTTTGTTTGTTTGTTTGTTTGTTTTGTTTTTGTTTCGCTGGGGAAAATGATAAGTGAGCAACGAATTGTGAAATTTGACATGAAACTTACAAAACACGCTACTGAAACTTATATTTTATAGAAAGAAGTGTATGTCAATTATTGTTTTTCGCGTACACGTGTTTTTGAGTGGTTTAAGCTTTTTAAAATGCCTAGAAAGACGTTGAAGAGGATTCATTCCCGGGTCATCTTTCCAACGTAAAAAATTGATGACAATATCGAAAAAACAAGTAATCTGGTTCAATCTGGCCGTCGGTTAATTATTCATGCAATTTTTGTAGTAATCGTTAAAGAATCCGAACGGCCAATTTTACATAACTATACTGCTGTTTGTAGAAAATGCAACACCATGAAAGAATCATCAGAATCAAATGAAATTTAATGCAGAAACGACTTGTACTGATACAAATAAATGATGAAATTTTCAAAACAAAAGAAACAAATTAAGCGTCCGAAATCAGTATTTGGTGCAGCCACCATGCGCTGCAATAAGTGCTGCTATACGACGTGGCATGGAGTCAAACAGATGTTGAATATCTACTTGAGGAAGAGAATTCCATATCGCTTGTATGCGCAACCAAAGTTCGTCTTTGGAAACTGCAGGACGCGGATCACGAGCGAGACGCCGACCAACCATATCCCACACGTGCTCAATAGGCGACATATCCGGTGAATAAGCAGGCCAAGGAAGAAGTTGCATGCGTTGTGCTGAACAGAAGTCTCGAACAGTCCGCGCAACATGTGGGCGTGCATTATCCTGCTGAAAGATAGCTCCAGGGATGCCTTGAAGGAAAGGAACGACTTCGGGCTGTAGCACTTCACGGACGTACCTGTTGCTATTGAGATTACCCTCAATTCGTATCAAATTGGATCGTCCATGATACGAAATCGCACCCCAGACCATAACTCCGGGTGTTCGACCACTATGTCGTTCAATAATACACTCAGGAAGGCAGAGTTGACCGGCATAACGTCTAACACGAACACGGCCATCATGGGTCCACAAATTGAAGCGTGATTCATCTGAAAAGACAACTTGGTGCCAATCAGCTCGCCTGTCTCTGTGCTCAAGAGCCCACTGCCGACGCAGCCGTCGATGATTCGCCGTGAGGGGAATCCTGTATAAAGGCACCCTTGCACGCAATCCACGGCGCAGCAGACGACGACGAATTGACGAAGCCGACAATTGTACACCTGTAGCAGTAGACCAACGTGCTGCCAGCTGCCTGGAGGAAGCTGTGCGATCATTCACCGCCATGCGGAGCAGGTGTCGATCATCGCGCTCTGACGTCACCTTCTGTCGTCCAGTGCCTGTTTTTCGAGTTGTTCGGTGCTCGTCGGTCCACTGCTTCCAAACTCGCATCACTGTGGAACTGTTCCGCGGCATACGAGCTGCTATTGCGCGATAGGAAAATCCTCCTTCTCGAAGGCCGATTATCCTCCCTCGTTCAAACTCCGTAAGTTGCTTGAATTTCTTATTCTTCCGTCGTGGAGGCATACTCAGGTCTCACTAAACGTTTGCCACTAACAAATAATCATAGACTTTTTTCAACGTCCCGCTACAGCACTTTATTTATACGCTTTCAGCATCAATTCAGAGGGCGCTGCGCGCGCCGCGCACGCGCGATGGCTCTGAAACTTTATTAATTTGCATAATATCCTATAATTGACATTTGCTGCGCATTTCATTTGATTCTGATGATTCCTTCATGGTGTTGCATTTTCTACAAACAGCAGTTTATTTTACCATGCAAAAAGTGTGTGCCAAAATTGTGCCTAAAATCCCCCCAGTTGAACAACAAGAAGCTCTCAAAAATGTTTGTACTGACGCTTTGAATGTCATTGAAACTGACTCAAACTTATTGCAATGGATATCAATGAGTGACGAATCAGGTTTTTTTCAATCTATGATCCTGAAACGAAGTGCTAATACATGCACTGGAAGAGCCCATTTTCACCGAGATCTGAAAAGCTCGAATGAACTAATCAAAATTCAACGCAATGGTGATATTTTTTTTCGATATTCATGGGATTACGTATCTTCACTTAGGTTCCTAAAGGTTGAACTATTAATCAATATTACTACCTTTGCGTTCTTGTTGAGCTCCATGAAAGAATAAGGTAAAAAAAAAAAAACGACCCTATTTGTGGAAGGACATGTAATTCCGCATTGTCTGTCGAGAGATTTCAAGACCAAGTACAGTATCACAGTGTTAGACCATCCGCCCTATTCACAGGAATTTGATCCATACGACTTTTATGTGTTTCCTAAGGGGAAGTCTGCATTAAAAAGAACAAGATTTCAGTCCGTTGAAGCTGTGAAGGAGAAAACAACATGCGTCCTGAAGGAGCTAACAGAAGACTTCCAGCATTGCATCGTACAGTAGAAGATTCACATGGAGGGGGGAGAGAGAGGAGGGGAGGATATTGAAGGTGATAATAAGTAAATATGTGTATCAAAATGAAGGAGCGTCAGTCTCGTTTTCTAATAGCCACACTTTAGCATCAAGTATTTCAAAAAACAGTTTGGAAACATCACAAAATCCATGCAATTTTTTTCACATGAACTTATTAATGAAAAAAAAAAAATCTTTCAAGACGGAAAAAATCCTTGATTGTCTAATTTCATTAGAAGATGAATTTTTTTTTATCTTCTATTTTCTGAATAAACAAAAGCATTTCATTGATTACTTTCTAAATGCGCTTTCGCTTAAAATCAATATTCTTCATTGCGTTAAAAAGCATATTGATTTAGTGAAAGCGATTACCTTGAAACGAATTCAGTTGCTAAACACGAAAAGATTGCTTCATAGCAGACGGAAGCAGAAAAATAAAACTAATGAAAATATTGAATAATATAATTTCTTGTATAAATATTTGATGAGAAGGAAATTTCGATTATAATTTGCTCCGCGACTTGTCTATAATAAGGACATATTGAGACTTTAAATAGCGAGTTTAAAAGTCAACTTAATGGAAAGAATAATTTGACAAAGGTACTAAAAATTTGTTTCTATTTCATACGAGAATAAAAGAAGGGTTTTTATAACCTCTTATAATATTTTTCTTTTTTGTTATTGGATGGATATCGCAGTATATTTTTTAATTCATTCGAGCTAAAGACTTGAAATTCTAAAAGAAGTAATTTTTGTATCGCACGCACACATTAGCATATTATTCAAGAAAGAATTAAAAAAAAACACTATTACTGTGAATATCAAATAGATACACTTATAATTCTTAAATGTATAGAGAAAGTGGCTAATATGATAATAGAAACTTTTAGAAAAGAAAGTAAAAAAAGCAAGAATTCGAATAGAACTGATACGTACCTAAACGTCAATTTTTTTCATTGGGGACTTTACATTTGAGCATTATACGCTGTTCTGGAATTATCTTGTTTCTGAATCCAATTCTACCATATTTCCTGCATGATAATAGAATTGGTGATTGTAAGTTTTCAAAATTCTACTACTTCATTGAGAACTAACAATAATATACAAACAGCAGGATATAATTGCATAAGAGTATTCAGCTATAAGCTGAGAAAGTTAATCAGATGATAAATGAATAGTTGAAAGAATTTTGATTCCACCTAAGTGTTAATAAGTGCTTACGCATAAGAAACTATTTATTCTTAAGCCTTCACAAAGTTGGTAATTCTTCAAAAATATAATCATGAACTGTTCACCTGAATTTGTCATCATTTTGAAGTTTCTGCAATTTGGGGAAATATTTTCTCGCACAGGAAGATGGATTGTAGCAAAACCACTATTTCGGAAAAGCTTATTTCAGCCGCAAAATATTTTGTGGAAACATTTTTTATTTTACTTTCGGTGTTTTTCTTTTACGCTGGAACACGTTTTGAAGTTTATGCTTTGAAAAACACGTTTTCTATTATAAACATCGTTTTTCTTCTTTTCAGATTATCAGTCCTAAAAAACAAATCCAGAATATTAAATATTATCACAAAGCTTTATCTTTACGATAGTCAACTTCAAAAAAAGCCTGGAACACCTTTGTTGAAATATGCTATCGTCACATGTGGATTGTGTGTTTTCATTCCGTTGAGCTTCGCTGTGGGATCCACCGCTATAATTTTAAATAATACTGAAAAATATCCTGTCTTAACGAAATTCTTCTACCGAAATCCTATCCGTTTTCCGTCCTTTTCTTTGGGTACCAGTTCTTATTTGCTATCCATTACTTTACGTTTTCAGCTCCGATTTTGACCCTTCTCAGCTTCGTTTATTAGTCCTAGGGGATGACTTTCCTGCGAAATTTGGCGACAATGAGTTTTGGACTTTTGCACAACTTTTCAGAGGCTGAAATTTCAAAAGCATTAGCAGCAAAAAAGACCCAAAAGGGCATTAAGAAAATCAGTGTCTTTTGTAACTTTTATCTTGTACGTCCTGCACTTGGTATGCGCCTTAGCTTCGAGTTCCCGATCCAATCAAGAATAGTTTCGGGATGTGTATTCCACAGTTTTTTTTTTCTCAACCTGCTCAGTGTGGTTCGTCTTGTTAACCATGAGTGAATCTCAGATGACTAGAATCATAAGTTTCATAAAGGACATGAGCCAAGAGGTGATTTCACAGAATTTGGTTTAAAAGTCAAAAGGACCCAAAAATTTTGCATACCTCGGTATTTTAAATTCTTATTCAGAATACAAGGCTCAATTCACTGCTTGGGGAATGTTCGACATTGACAAGAAACTATTATTGAACGTTACGGGTATTCTGGTGACTTACGGGTTTCTGTGTGTTTCAGAACTGCGAATTGCTCAAAAAACAAAGATACACTTGTTTTAAACAATTGTTCAAGGAAACAAATATTCAGGAAACGCTAAGTTCATTGGGAAGTTAAAATTTCCTACACCGAATGTGTCTAATTGACCGATTTCTACAATTTATTTCGTGATAGCTCCCAAAGCTTTTAATTTTGATAGCTGTGTTCTTCTAATAAGGTAACCAAGGATAATATGGTCACCGTTATTTCAAACTAAACTTGTGTTGAATAATTTTAAAAACCGAAAAACACATGCTATCTTTTCTCTGTGGGTTTTTAAAAGTATTTTGGTTTTTACTTTAGATTTAAACTGTCAAATTTAAAATTTTGCAAGATACCTATTTCGCTGGTAATGTGTCTAGAGAAGGCAATTGGTACATTTTTAAAAAAAATTGATAAATTTACTTTCTACAAGGTTTTACTTCACTCTTAAGGGAAAAAATACCCAACTTCTTGATTTTTATGAGCATAACTTTATTTATCTTTTAAATATTCGAATGTTCTCTTAACTCCAGTTCACTCTAATTCTCTCTGTGTTTAATGACTTGATAAGACCATAAAAAAAGAAAGAAAAACTCAATAAGAGAGAACAGAATAAACACAATATTAAATATAATAAATTCATGAGACGAAACAAGTTCGCATGCAAGTATTACAACCACTATGAAGGTAACTCAGACATCAGCGACTTTATTAGTCTTGAAAATACTGTGATTTCTATAGGAACCATAAGCGCTTAATTTTACTGGTTACAATAAAATCATACCTTACTTTCGGCATGTAAATCCTTCTCACAAACAAAACAGTCTATACAAAGGGTGCCTTTTTCTGAAGGAACTTGAAAAAAGATGATAAAACCTTTCAGAAATATTAGGATGAAAATAATTATTCCGGTAACTATAAGGAAAGAAGCAATGATAACTGATGAAAAACGAAAAAACATCAGAATACATAAACGGGTAATGTGAAAAGAATGCGGTCCGAAGAGTGATCGATAAATGCAAACGAAATGTGCTTCGTCCTCAGCTTTTATTTGCCAAAAGCCTGTCAATGGGTAAGCAAAATCATGTGCTACAATAAAAAAATGTATTTAGAATAATGGAAATAAGGTTTGATAAATTTGTAATTAAAAATTTCTTTAATTTTCTGAACTTTTAAATAATTAACATTTCTTACACAAACAAGAGATTGGACAGGATAGGTGGCAGCTAGAAGAAAGATAGAAAGAAGGCACTATAAGAGGCATAAGCCACGCTGAATCTCATAGATACAAACGGGCAAAATACAACTTTTTTCGAATAAGGTAGGAATATTAAAAGTAGGAATATTTCCTAGAGTTTCACAAAGATAGCATATTCTTGTCCAACACTCCACTTGATTACATCCATTACAAATATTCTAGAACCTTACATTACCAGTCACGAAGCTCATGATTATAACTAAGGCTACAATCATATTAATTGGTAAGGGATCCACACACAGAGAGAGTATAGTAGAGAATTGAGAATTTATATGGCTAGGCTGCTTGTACTCAAAATGGAGGGAATAAAAGAACATTCTGAAGAATTCCAAGTGGGGAGGGCAAATATGTGCACCGAGAGAATAATGAGCGTTATCCTTTGATTCAGGTAAAGAGTAAAAGGGCGGGTGGGGGTGCGTATTTGAAAGAAAAGTGAAGATCGAAGTACGATTGAAATGTATGCTGGAGTTGTGTTAAGGATGTTTCAGTGAAAAGGACTGTTAGGCATTCTTGTGTTTTCCACTATTAATAAAAATATTTTTGTTTATTAAAAAAATATTTGCAGGTGAAGTAATTTTAATAAAATTGGCGCCTATTAAACAGCTTAGATCTTAGTTTAAACATAATTAATTAATATTTTGTCTTTAAAAAGATAGTTTTTTTCTTAAATACATCAAATAAGTTAAATGTGAAGCGAAAAAATATATAATATTATTATAAACAAATCGAAAATCAACAACGAACGCACGAAATTATTGCCATTTTCTAATACATTTATGAACTAATTTTTTAAGAAATATATCACAATATCTCTTTTTAAGCTTGTTCAACGACCTACTGCGTAAAGTTACGGGGTTCCTATTTAAGAGAAATTAAATTTAACCCCTCTTCTTAACTAAGGAAAGAAAGTATTTAATCTAAAGGAAAAGTTTCTTAAGACTGATTTTAAAGTTTGTTTTAATAAATACTTTTAATATAAATTAAATAAAGCTCCAAAGAAAAGTAACAATTTACTGAAATGCTGAGACTTCCGGTTAACGTCTAGTTCAATCTTTTTTCTCTCCTTTGAAGCAAAAACTGCTATAACATCTCGAAAATAACTGAAGTAGAAATAAAAACAAGGTATTCTAAGAAAGTAAAGGTTCAAATATGTAGAATGTGAAATAAAGGGAATTCGCTATTTTTATTTGCGTTTTTGTACTAGTCACAATATCAATTTTCATCATTTTTATTAAACAAGCCATAAATTCTCCGAATCTTATACCTACTGGTCAAAAAAGTGGCGAATTTACCATTCCAGATACTTATCACTTAACTTGAAACAAAGAGTTATTTAAAAAAAAAAACAATAATAATAATAATGACTACTATAAAAGAAAATTGTTTTTTCTCATCACTATGTATTAAAAAAATAATTATCTTCAAGCTATGTAGCATTAAAAAAGGAACAGCTAATTAATTTTTTTGACAAAATCGGAAAGTTTAGATGTATTTCTTAAGACTCGTTATATTCAATTGGTAAACATTATTTCTTTTAAAAAATATTTCCGGTTAAAATTTTATAATGCTCATTTCCATTATTGATACCATGAATCGTTTTAATAAGTAATGGCTGAACTATGTTTCACCATTTGAAAATTTTATAAATGAGAATATGTCTCAATCACATCAAAAGTGGTTCAGATTAATGTGTACGATCTGCAGAATTTCCGAAGCATTTTTGATGTAAGACAAGGTGATAACCATTTTGCTTCTGATACCCGGGAACATATTATTTCTCTTCTCAAAGCAACCAACCCTTTATTTCTCTTCCGTTGGTAATGCAGGGTTACGTAATTTGGTGATAAAAGGGTTACATGGTCGTAAGTTTTGATTCCGAGCAGCATAGTTTTAAGTTCTTAACATCTGCGCATGCTAACGGCACGTATATTTTTTACAAATAATTTCTCTTTTGAACCGAATTTTCTCCACTGCTCTCTTATTTTGTAACATAGGCTATTCGCAAATGTTCCCCTTGAACTAGCACCAGGGGTTTTAAGTTCCGAGCTTCTTCCCAATCATATGGAACGTGATACATATTAAGTAAACTTCAGAAGTGAATTGAAGAGATATAATCAAGTTGTATAAATGCGACAGAGATTTGCATTGAATTTTATGAAAGTACAGTACTAAGAAGAATGATAGTGCGAAAAAGAAGAAAGGAAAATATAATTGAAAATCCCGAAGAAAGGAAAATATAATTGATTCGAGTAGTTTGCAGAAATGACGTTTTAATATTTTGTTCCCACTTATAATGCACAGAATACAATTTCAGCAGTTTACAGGTGATAAATATTAGACTACCCTCTAATATTAGATACTACTATTAGATAAATATTAGACTAGATAAAGATTACTAATATTAGATAAATATTAGACTCACCTTCCCTATAGGGGATAAATATTAGAGTGGACAGTTCACACAACACACGCACATCACATTTATTAAACCATTCCAATTTTTCTTAATATTGTATAGATTAATCGTATTATCCTGAATACTCTCGACTTTTGGTAGCTTTTAACTTAAAAGAAATAAATTTTAAAAAATTTAAAAGCAAGTTATTATTTAAATGTCGACTAATGGGTATAAAGATATTTTTTAATATCAAATAATATGTGATTTATAAGACCTTGGGGCGCTTAACTGAGATACCTATGTAGTGAATGCAATCATAATTCATTCGCAATCATGATTTATGTTAACCGCAAATTGATCCTCGCCTGAGTGTGACTTTATCAGAAGCGCTCTTGTTCATTCGGAGTTTAGAATCCGTGACGTCAATTTCAGTTCTCTTTCTTCTCAGCGGATAAACTTCGCGTTACCACATGGGGCGTTACCACACAAATTGTAAAGTTTTCAAGGATTAAAATATATATTTTTGATAAACTTCTGAATGACTCAAACCAGCCACACACCATACGTCTTACGTGGTGAAAACCGGACGTAGCTATCCTTCTGATTTGTTGAGCAGATATGAGATAGTTTTATTTTGAAGGCTGAAGTTAAATTTCAAAGCTCTTATTTCATATTTGAAGCTTCCTTTGGATTTATTACAATGGAAGAAGTTTCAGCAGTCAAAATTCCTGCTTTTATTCCCATCATTGTGATGCTTGAATCAACTTTTGAATTAGCGGTCCCGAAGTCCATTACGATTTCTAGTACAAAATATAATCATTGTTTTGCTTCTCTACCGTCTAAAATAGCCATGGCTGTTCGCGTTTTGGCGTACCAGATCACTTTTCAATTTTTTATCCGTTGCTTCAATTTTAATTACATTTAGCTTAAACACATTTAATTTAATAATATTTACCGTTTGCTTTAATTTTAATTACATGTAGCTTAAATATATTCAATTCAATAATGTATCGTTTCCTTTAATTTTAATATCAGAAAAGTTTACTATTGTCCATTTCTCGATATTTCATCATTTACTTTAATTGTTATATTTAATTGGGTAATTTTGTAATAATTATAAGAAAAAGTGCACCTTGGTTGGTTAAATCTGTTCCTTGCAAAACTTTGCACAGAACTTTTTTTTGAGATATTATTCTCGTTTCATTGGGTCGTTAAAATGTCGTTCGGTTAAGCCTATTTAAACTTACTTCTGGTGTTTGTTTTATAATGATGATATAATTATTTTCTGCTTTAAAAATATACATTTTTGAACTGTTAACGGACATTGAGTTATTTTCACCTTTTTGTTTTGATTAAGTTTATTCTGTATTTCAAATTATTTCATTTATAAATGCTGATAAGTATCTATAGATCATTGGTTGGTTCTAACATGTTAAAAATAAAAGCCCCAATATTTATTCGAGAATTGTAAATATTCTAAATCGTCTGATAAATACTGCCTGTCTATTACAAATAGCTCCAGCCAATATAATAATTATATATCAATCCATACAATGTCAAAAAAAGGTAATGTATGAGCCACCATCGTATTGTTATGTTTATGTAGTTATAGTTTCTTTTCATGATGCCCGATTTTGATTCGAATGATTCAGGAAATTCATCAGAAGTTGACATCAGCAAGAGCTATTCTTGAGATAGACAGATAATAAATGTGAATTGTTAAAATCTAATTAAGCTATTCTGAAGTATGGTACATTTCATGTAATAAAAACATTTTATTTATCTGGCTGATTCTGGTTAAAAAATAAAGCAACATTGGATTTAAATTTGGATTAAACTGCCTTCTCTTTTAATCAAGATACATAATTAAGCTGTAACAATTATATAATTATTTATGATTAAGCAGGTGCAAATTTGTACCTTGAATTATAGTTTTCTTTTTTTTTTCTATTCCTATTATTAGCTCACACTCTCCCTATATATATCTTGTTCAAATTTTCAATCGTTAATAAATTACTTTTTATTCATCCACTCAAATTCAAATACATTTTTTTAAACATGTAGTGGATGACACTTGATTTTAATGCAGTTTTTTCAAATATTAATTCATTTAATTAAATTTAATAGGTGAAAAAGTAGTTTATCCCAACCACTTGGCGCGATTTCAAAAATTATGACTTGTTTTTCCCCTTTCTTTCTTTCTTTTTGACTGAACGTTAAGTCCGCGAAGCATCCTGGGGAAGTAGGAATTGAATTTTAAAGAAATATATATTACTTGCTTAAATTAAGCTACAGTCCTAGTTTACTGGAGTCAAGTAGCGAAATTTTTTAAATCACGCCAAGATGGCACCCAAAGTGAATATTTCAAACCCGACGCTTCCAGATGCAGAAAAAAGATGGCGTCGTCTGTGGAAGACCAGTTTTGAAATAAGCTGGCGTTTTCATCGAAAGAAGAAATATGGAAATCATCATATCTGGAAGACAAATTTTGAAACCAAATGGCAGTTTCGTTTAAAGAAAGGTTATGCAAGCATCAAGTTTTATTTTAAATAATTATCTACAGTATTGCATTCAAAAAACAAATGCATCTTAAAATGAAATTCCACGCAATGTGTGTGCTTCCCAATACCGCGAATTTAAGCAAATATTGAAAAAAAGAGTACTGACATGTTAAAAATCTACAAACTTTCCTCAAATAATATTATTAATTCAAATTTTAAAGAAGTTCTGTAAAAATACTTTTTTAAAAATACTAGTAAAAATCACAATTAAATTAGGATGTTTTCATAAATATAACAAAATGTCTATATGAAAACCAAATAAATTTGTAGCCATTATTTCAGCGTGTTTATAGGAGAATAATTCAATACCTTTATACTACAGCACTCCAAAATTTCGATTTTTGCGTTTATTTAGGGTGAAAAATATATAAACAAAGCTTTGTGATAATTTCTCATTCAATTAAAAAGTAGCATAATTTAGTAAAAGGTAAGTTACTTAAGCTTTGAAGCCTCGTGATACCCGCCGATGTAACAAGACTTGTTACATCGGCGGGTATCACGAGGTCAAGTTATCATGTGATCGTGACGTCATATGAATTTTGTCCATTGAGAATACATAAATTATATTGAACGGGATCCTTTGAAAAGAATATGATTCGAATAAACTATAATGCAGATTGCTGAATTAAAAAAAACAGTAAGATAAGTGCTTTGTCTTCATCCAATGTTACGCGACTTCCAGCTTTTTAACTTTTAGTGATCGAGGTAACTTGGTGGTCAAGATCGGAGCGGACTGCTGACTGATTAAGTCTTCGGGGTTTTTTCCATGATGCCACGAAAGAAACCACCGTGTATCGGGGCTGATGCTATACTTTTTTTCTCATTTTTGGTCGAGGTCCTAATTCCTCCCAATGGAGTGGTGTGGAAAACTGGAGAGGGAGGTGCTAGCTCACGTGTCATTCTCTCACTTAACTGAGGCTCAAAATTACAAAGTCAATCGCTAATAGCCCTCGTATTGCTTCAAGTGTGAAGTTAAACAATCACTCAATCTTTTTACTATCCTATTTTTTCAAAAAGCAAAGAATAACGTGTCGGCTTTCTGGTAACCACGATGTATTGTTAAGTGTACTCCTCCTCTCCCTCGCAAACTACAATGCAATCTGATATTCTTAACAAATCAGCACGAGGAAAGAACTTCAAAACAAGGTAATTATACGTATTCTGCTAACAGTTATCTCTCTTGTAATATGTTCTTATCCTTCCCCCTCAAAGTAAGTACGGGAATTATGATTTAGAAGTACCCTTGTGATCTTTTTCTTTGCCATGGGGTTCACCGATTTTGATAAACGCGGACGACGTACCTTCTTGGCAACTAATTTTATTCTTTTTTTTTTTTTTTTTTTTTTGAATTAATGATAGTACCGCTAATTAAAAAATTTAGCAAAATGTTATTCTTTGAAAATATAATCAAAATATTTTATATTAGAATCACTTAGTTTGAAAATTATTTGACTTTTTAAGTAAAAGACTTAATTTAATTATGTTTCAAAAGTTTTGATGTATTTCTGATTAAATGCTTCCACTTATTAGAACTTTTTTTTCTAAATGATTAACTTACTACAGTTGTTCAGATGTGTTTTACCTTTCGGGGAGCGTTCTCAATATACTTTTTCTCTCATTTTAACATTTTGTCAAATAAAGAAAAGAGAGAAGAAAGGAAAGCATTTTAAATCATGTGTTATAAATCAAGTTTGGGTTTAAATCATTCTTTTGAGTCTTATTAAATTTACATTATGAAAGGAGAAAAATTCTTTATATAGATTTTTCTCAAAACGATTATTATATTTAAAGAAAAAGCATATATTTCTGATAATCTTTTGTTCTTAATTACTGTTGATTCAATATGCAGCGACCGCACTTAATAAGTTCGTTAGTGGTCTCCGTTATACATCTGGATAAGATTATCATTAAAGACGGCTGGACGCGTGTGAAAGGTCAGGCAACCTTTCTGTTTCCCATGAACTTTGAGGTCAGTTCTTGATCTCATAAAATCCGATCTCCTGGGAATAGTGGTGGCTCGTGAATAGACAGTGGAACTGCAGCACCCTCAATATCCACTTGATATTATCGATAACATTTAATATAATGTGTGCGAGTGCTCTATTTACCTTAATTCTTCCTTTGTACTTGTACAATGTATAATACTTAAGCTTAATGTCAGTAACCGTCTCCCAGTTAACTACAAAAAAAATTAATACAAGAAAAAGATACAAAATTCTTTGAATGGAACTGTGCGCTTGACAGTTCTAACGGCGAAGTGTTTGGCTGCCGTGCACAGAGAAAACTGTGCGTAAGGCTATAAGAGAGAGAGCACTGTCGTTCCGGACCCGTAGTGCCGACCCTGGCGTGTTAGTGGAATTTTGCTTTTTTTTTTCTCCCCACACTACATGTGTTGTGATAGAAACCCATGCACCGTAAACTTGAATGTGATAAAGTGTAGAATTAGATTATTTCATCCCTTTCTCTATTTTATTCATTTTTTTCGGTTCTTTTAATTTACAGAGAGCTCTAACCATGGCCTTGCATCTCCAAGAAATATTTGTGACTGTAAGTAAATTTTAACAGCTTAAGTTTTCACAGTTGTCTCTCCATGAGAAAGTTGTAGTTAAGAAAAAGGGTCAATTATCACTGGATATTCTACCTCAACCAAGCATAAGTAACAACAAGAAATATATTAGTAACTATAATTCTGAATGATACCATCAGAAAAGTTGACTTTGCAGCTGTGAAGTAGAAATACACTTTTTTCTTCCCATGTTTGCTGTTTGGAGCAGATGAAACATGGACAAAAGATAGTTTTAGAAATATAAACAAAATGAAAGAAAAAAAAGCATGAGAAGCAGGTTGACGACGTCACTTTCAGGAACCGTAAGTATAAAAGAGAAAGTTAGAGAAGCATACAGACTTTCAATCAATGGCATAATATAAAGATTAAAAATAACTAAGAAATTTATTTTTTGACTTAAATAATAGACTACATTTTCTTTTGTAGAAACTCCCTTACGTGGATATGATGAAGAAGGACGATTCAATAAATCCAGGGGTATTTAGAGGATAAGCAAACTTTTCTTTTAAATTATATTCAGATGTGAAGAATCACTGAAACTTGTGCAGTCTTCATATGTGTTTCTATGACCAATCAGAATGAGATACTTAACTGCCTGCTGCAAATATACCATGAGGAGATAAAGACGGAAAGTACAAACGCTACCTTTGAAGCTATCATGGCTAATGACACAACAAATGATCCTTATTCTGCGGTACGTACGAAATGGACAAATATTTGAGCGTTTGGGGGATTTTTTATGCCAGAAAATAAAATTGCAGATGGCGTATCAAAATGTATTTTAGAATAACTGGATATAATCCTTCAAGGAAATGGACAAACACTGATAGCTCAGACATTTTATGGTACAAATGTTATGAATAGCAAAAGAGCAGGAGTTCAAGCAAACGTAAAAGCAGTTTATGCTCATTTCATTCATTATTATGCACATCAACTTAATCTATGAATGAGAAATGCAGCAAGTATTTCTCAAAACGCAAGAATATTTTTAAATATTATAGCTATTCGAAATTCTTCTCAAGATCACCACAACGTGTGTCCATTCTCAGGAAGCATATGGAAGTCAATATTCCACGTCCATCTTCTACAAGGTGGTACTTAAATGATAGACCATAAATAGAGTTCATGAAAATTTGTAACTTTTAAAAAAAATTTCCTGGCTGATATGCAATCGATATCAAATGCAGATCAAACAGTTGCAGAAGCAACAGGAAATTTAAAATACCTGAATGTTGATAATTTCAAGTTTTGGTTAGAGAGTTTTCATCAGACTATGTCTATTGTTGAAATAATATACAGTTAAATACAATCTCGAAGAATTAGTGTGTTTAAAATTAATTATGCAACAAAACAAATTTAAAAAAATGCTATTTTATAATTGAGAAATAAAAAAAAAATCCTTCAATGGCACTCAAGGTAGAAGGTAAGGAAGTGTATGACTGTGTATGCGTTGATGTAACGGACAAATATTCTTTCACTAAATAGTTAGTAGGAGCTAAATTGTTCAAGAAATTGTTCTCTAGTCTTAGGAATGAACGTCCCGCAGAAGAGACAATAGTGATTATTGAAGCATATCCTAGGATAAAAGTATTATGTTGTAGGTCTGATATTTTCATGAATATTGCAAAATAATTGAACTGTTAAAATTTATCTTGGAAAATAATCTAGATGATGTTTTTAATAAACCGATAAAAGTCCTTTTGACAGTTCCCATGATTGCATCAGAGGTAGAACTCTGTTTTTCAACTTTGAAAAGAATAAACACTTTTCTAAGAAGCACTATGATTCGGAAAGACTAAATGCGCTTGCAGTACTTTCAATAGAGAAAAATTTCCTCAGTTGGCATCCAGAGATCAAGAAAAGAATTATGTATCTTTTCACGCAAATTAAAACAATCGATTTCGTTTTTAAATGAATACTGTACTTGAGCTGTAATAATGTTTTATTTTGTTCTTTCAGGATTTTATCAAGTTTCTAAATAAATTTTCGTTTTATACATGTTTGTTTCCTTTTACACAATTTTAAAACAAAGGCTAAAAACTTTCTGCTGCAACAACCCGACTAACTTTAGCTGCGAGACACTACTGCCTGGGAACCAAACGTAACCCCCGCATCAGATGCTTCAGTTGGCAGGTGCCATATCCTATTCCGGTTATGGTGTTCAGTAATCAATATATGAGGTCTAATTAAAAGGTAGGATTATGTACTGTGATTTTGAAAGAGGCCCGGCCAATTTCATTCCCCACAGAATTTCCGAAAAGAAATATCAGAGTATACTATATCAGAGGATAGTATACTACTTTTTTTCTAGCGTACTCCTAGCTCCAAAAAATATGTTATATTTGCATAATAAATGTAAGTACAACGACACTTTATCTGTTTGTAAATATCAACTATAATATTTTATGTGTGTGTGAATTAATTACAGTAAATTAGTGTAAATAGTACTCTCTAGATATTCTGTCATTTAAAGCAACCACACCAACCCAGCAGTCGAAAATAATTCATTCAAAAAACTCTTTTTAACGATATAAATATATATCCATAATCTAAATGAGAATTTTATTCCAAGCTTATCGTTAATGAGTTTCGTTGACAAGAATAGAATACATGAATAAATATTCCAGACTTGTATTCATAAATTACAAATTTAGGGAACATTCACAAACACGCTAAGAAATGTAAACTAATTATGAAGATTTTATGAAGGGATACATATCTTTATCAACTTATAAATATTTATCTGTTTGTCCGTAAAAATTAAGAGAACTTCCTAATCCTCTATCCACAGCACAAAAAAAAAAAAAAAAAAAAAAAAAAAAAAAAAAAACGGTAATGATAACGATTAAAAAAATTGTAAAACCATGGCAATACGGAGCAATTATTTTATATGATTTTACTTAGTTACAAATAGTACTTAATATAACTTTTAATTATACATTGTTTGTTCAATATAATGATTCAATTAATGAAGAAACGGAACTCATTTAGTCCATTTGAAATTGATATCGTATTGAAAACAGGACATTTATCTTTGCACAATTTTGGCAAAGAGATGAACAGTAATAATCGATAATACTTTATCTGAAAACCTTTGAAGTGAAGCTTGCTTTTCATTACTAAACAAAGACGGAACAAAAAATAATTGAAAATTATGTCATGCATTCATAAAAACAAGAAGATCGAAAAATTATTCCTTCTTTTAAACGCGGAAAATTACAACATAATTAGATGAATGAATAATAAACAAGCTAGATGCCTAGTTGGCAACGTTAAAGAATATCGGTAAAAGATGCAAATATTCCTTTAAATTATTTAATATCAGGAATTGCAGAAGGAACAACAATCTTCAGTCTGTTCTGTTGAAAGAGCTTATACGAACAATTGTGTGTTCTCTAACTAAGGAAAAGTTTCTTCTGTCTTTGGAGTTAATAGGAGCACTAAACTTTATTTAGTTAGTTCCGAGTCTGATCTTAATATGACTGAATTGTCTTTGTAAAGTTTAGAGTAATATTTACTTGGAACGAATGTAAGATTTTAATCATACATCAATCTTACGTTGGCAAATGACTCCAGATTCTGAACTGGAAACTGAAGGATAAACTGTTCTTGAAATCACTTTATCTTGGTTCACAGAAAACCTATCAAAAATATGGAAGTTTTCTCCCCACGGATAACATCCAGTAGCTCGAAAATTCGAAAATCACCTAAAGAAAAGTTCAATTCTTTTAATTGGTTGTATAAAACAACTTTGACTATAGGGATTGCTATTGCTCCTATCCGTATGAAATCAAGTCATGGGAACACGTTAGTAAAAATGTGGTATTTAGGTTTGTTTGTTTTCAAGACCATCACACTCATAATCGCTTTCACCTACGTTTTCAGAATGCTTCCAGGATATGCAGTAAACTTTTCTTACTACTTCTTCGATTCCTTCAGTTACATTATGATGGTCACATTTATGGTAAAACGTCGTCAGATCTTTTCAGCAACAAAGACTATAACATACCTTTCTCACAGAATCAGTCCTGGAACATTCGTGGGCAGTAAGACCATTAAGTATGAAATATTCTTATTAGTTGGATCTACTGCAATTATCTTGGCCATATTTATTACTTTCTTCTTTTATCAAGAGTGGGATATATATCTCGTAGTCATCCATCCTGTCTTTAACATTACTGAAAAAACTTACACGTGGATTGTAGTTTTCTCAGTCGTCTCGATTCACACTTTGAGTTTCATTACTTGTTTCGTCGCTGTGCTTCTGTGTTACAGCTCGTACCTTGCTGCGGGCGGACTACTCAGGGTCTATGCCGAAACTATCCGTGGGCTGAAGGACCGCATTTCTATAATTCAAAATCTAGAACTATTGCAGGAAATCTCCAACAGTGTCAAAAAGATAGATGCTGCACTTAGATCTTGTGTCTTCTTTCTTTTCGGCACAGTCGTGGGCACCTTTTTCGCCGCTATCACCGTTTTATTTTCGGACAATTACAGATTGCAGACACCCGTGGCCCGAATCTATGTAGTCCTCACTCTCGTGGGAGGCCTGATTATCATTCTGGCACTCACCAGTGGTGGTGAAACTGTGTCAGAAGGGAGGCAATTGCTGAAGATAGCCCTACTCGAAAGCAACAAGTTGATTGCCGGACGCTCTCCGGACGTGGTCAGTCCATTCATATTGCTGGCCGACAGCATCCGAAACGTCAATTTAGAAGTAACGGGATGTGAAATGTTCGCCATCAATAAGAGACTGGTACTAACTATTGTTGGAATGATCATCACCTACAGTTTTTTGTTATTCCAGCTGAATGGTGAGTCTTTGAATAACCGTGGGTAGTGCAATGGATGGACAGTGCTTTAAAATTGAACTTTTTAAGGAGAAAGGGAGAAATGTAGGATAATTTAAATTTGTTTTCAGAAGGCTAATTGTGTAAAATTATTTTTACAGCCTTCAGGCAAATGCATAAAGATTGGTTATAATGAGTTTTATTTTATATGATAAACGATAGAAATGGGATAAAAATTACAATAATCGATCTGAAAATGTTAACAAACTTAATATACTTCCCTCGTAGCCAATTTTTAATAATTTTTCTTATGACCTATGAAGATCTTGGTTAGATTAACTGAACTATAATAACAATGAATATCAACAATTGTATTCAAATTAAACGAGCTAAGGGAATAATAACCTTTGTTGCTCTATATCCCAATCAACCAATTAAGCAAGCTAAAGTATAATTGCGAAGAATATCAACTGTTGTGTTACACAAATCAAATAATACATTTATTATGTCTAATATCCACAAATATGTTACTGAAATCAAATGAACTAAACCAAACTTACAAGAAATATTAATAATCATGCTGCAGGAATTAAATAAAACAGAATAACTTGAATAAGAACAAATATCAACATCTGTGCCATGGGATCCAATAAATTAAACCGTGATTACGATGAATGTCAACAACATGTTTCATGAATAAAAGAAACTGAATCATAACTAACTGGAGTTGTGTTTCAAGAATCATCAGAAACACTGAATCATAATTACGAATAATTCCACAATCGTGTTTCAGAAATCAAATTAAATCATAATTACGAAAAATAACTAGAATTGCTTCATGAATATTTAGTAAAAAAAATTAGTGTCAGCCGTGATGCCTGTAAAGTCAACGTCAGCAGGTCGGCGTGATTGGTAATACTCTTACATGTAGACATGAAAAAGACTGACTTTTGAGAGAAAAATCAGGAATAGAGATGCTGCAATACGTACACACTGCTCTTCATAAAAATCCCTTCTCAGGGCCATCAATAAAGAAGAATTGTAAATGGGGAATAACAGGTTGACTTTATACCCTATCAGGCTTCTTAATCTACTGAACTCACAGCTGCGCGAAATAGTGTGTATCATCGAAGAAATTAAAATAAGTATTTGTTATTACATAAATCAACCGTATCTAACTTTAATTGTCGGGGAAAGTTTACCAATAACTGTGTACCATCTTCGAATGTTCCTTTTAAACTAAACACGTGACATGGCAATCAGATTCATCGTTTAAGTCTTTTGTTTTCCTATAGAGCACTCCTTAATTTTTGATATTTTAATAATAAGATGTCATTCTTAATATTTCTTTTAAGTGTACTTTTTCTTACAATCAAATTTAAAAACGATATTTTTACATCATGAAATAAAGAATGTAATGAGATTATTACACATTATACATTATGAGCGTATCAGGTTTAGTGATTGCAAGTCTACCGACTTTTTCTATAAATGGTCATTCAATAAAAATTTCAAACAAACCGGCAAATTACCGGAAATTCTTTAAGCTATAACTACAAAATAAATATTCATAATGATAAGTTATTGCTTTTAATATTTGTACACTGTGAAAAATATATAAAAATAAACAAGTAATACACTTACACATGTATAATTTTTACAATGAAAACAACTGTAAAACATATACTTAAGTACGTAATTTATTTTTCAATACATTTTAAAAAGTAATCACGTAATCTCAAAGTGTAAATTAATCCTATTATAAAAATATTTGTTGGTTTGATAATTATAAAAGAATCGAACACTTATCGTATTTATATATATTTGCCCCTTACATTTTTTTTTTTGTTTGTTTGTTTGTTTGTTTGAAAACGCTCCTGTTCTATTTCAATATTTTATCAATATTTATTTATGCGTTCCATAAGAATATTATTTTGTTATACATTTCTATTTTCATCGATAAATTAAGTTTCTCTTTCATGGATAACAGATGTTAAAGGAAAAATGTATAGTGGTTATGTATATGAAGTACTGATAAAAGCAACACAGAATAATAGGTTATAATTTAAAGTTAAAATTCGCAATTTAACGATATTGTAATCTGAATCTTATTGATATTTTTAATGAATATTTTAACGATATTGTAATCTGAATCTTATTGATATTTTTAATGAACATTTTAACGATATTGTAATCTGAATCTTATTGATGCTTCTTTTTTTTATTAACGTTAGAACTTCTGAAGGGAGCTCGGAAAATATATAGCAAGAGACCTAAAGATCTTACTTTAAATCTAAATTTTTAAATTCTTCACAGCAAAGCGAGAAACTTCACCGTATCCATCGAAGTTCTGAATCCAACGGAAACTCTTAGACGTGGCATATAAGTGACGAATAGTGAAACTGTGAGCTGTGATTTAGAGAAATGAGAGAAGCGTGATATGAAATAAATAGTTCGTTTTTCCTCGGATCGATCAGGTTAAACGAGGAAAATAAATTTTATTTTTTCATTGAAAACCAAAATAATTTAAAGAAGTTTTGAGTAAAAACAAACTGAGTGTAGTTAGGGTAATCAGAAATCCAAAATGTTGACATAGGGGAGCTCGTAAGTCGACCAGTTCAAATATAATCAAAACGTCAACTCATTGAAAACAAGAGAAGCGACTTCACAAAATTTAGTTTGTTCGTATTGCTCCCCTTTTTTATATAAAACACTTTTCAAATCACTTATCTTGCTGTTTCTTCAATTTGAACTTGAACAAAGCATATTTGGCAGAAATTAATAAAGATTTCTCACACGACTCTTTTTCTTTAAATTACTTTCTTTTTACTCAAATTTTTTTCAATTTTTCTGCTTTTGATAGACGAGATATAAGAATAAAAAATTACGAAGTCAAGTATGCCACAAAAATAGGTCTTACGGTCCTTTTTCCCAGAGGAAATAGTTTCGCTGTCCTTTATAAGAAGAAATTTACTACCCATAACTATGAATTTTAATTTATTTGCTAGTTAATGATAGTGAAAATTCATTTTAAAAAAATTCTATAGAATATATGCGAATGTAATTTTACCATTCATTAAAGGGTAAAACTTAACTATATTCATAGATAGAGAAAGGTATCCTTTTTTACTTTCATGTAATTGATTGTTCATTAACATCACACTTCGAAGCAACAAGAGGTTTATTGGCGTTGGACTTCGAAGTTTTGAGCCTAAGCCAGTTCACTGGCACCCTACTCTCTTTAATTTCCACAGTACACTATGGGGAGAAGTTTGACAACCAAACAGATTGAACGTGAATCAGACCCTTTACTCGACGAGTCTTACATCCAGTTTCGAATTATAGATTAGACTGAAACAATACCAACCATGAGCCTTCATCCATCGTGGCCTT
This sequence comes from Nephila pilipes, assembly GCA_019974015.1. NCBI lineage: Eukaryota > Metazoa > Arthropoda > Arachnida > Araneae > Nephilidae > Nephila > Nephila pilipes. The sequence goes on from BMAW01092770.1 coordinate 290,833, forward strand.
TTTTTACCTAGGAATCAATCATTTACACGTCTTAAGCGGTTCACAGTTTTAAAACACAAGTTACCCCGCAAGTCACCCAAAACACCCGTGATCCTCAACAATTGTTTCTTGTCGACGTCGAATAATACAATAAATCAAACCTCGAACCGCTCGGCTATCTCGACCTCTACTTTTACGCAAAGAATTAGATCTAGGAATAAATATTTGATATTTTAAAACTTGCAATTTTACAATGAAATTATCTATGTCATTATTATATTAGAATTTTTAAAATAAGTTCGTTATGTTTCATACAAAAACTCTAATAATTAAATCAGAATTTAGAAAGTAGCTCGTATTTTAAAAAATTTGAAAATGTTACAATTTAGTTCTTTTAATAAATTTTTAGGCCAAAAAGAGTCAATAGAACTATTTCAAACCTTAAGTCTCAATGAAACTAGATTTAGTAAAAATCCAAAGTTAAAATTAATTTTACTAAAAAAGAGGTTACTATTTATATTGAAATGATTGATATTAATAAAAAAATTTAAAAAATAAATGAAATTTCAAATATTTCTTAACTTAATTATGTAATTGTAAATGATCCGCACTTACGAAGCTCTGCTTAAATGTAGAGGTTCATAACGATAGAAACAGGGATTTGCACAGGTCCGTGAGATATTTAGAATCAGTTCATAGGAGAGGGAAAAACCTATATTACTATGAATATGAGTAGAGATCATATGGATGAAATAAAACATTTCCTTCTCAAGGATCTTCTGAAAAGGTTTCCGAACGAATGTAGTCATAGGTGACATAAATAGTGGATATCACTGTTTCTAATCTCTGAATCTTTGAGCTATAATATTTAAAATGTCAAGAAATTACAGATAGTTAACGAATAACTGATGGTCCTTCCTGGTCCCAAGAAAATATTGATCCTCGAAGCTCGTAATGTTCCATTCCTAATACTGTTTAGTGTGTGTGAACGCTTTATGTGTGTGTGAACGCTTTAGGTTGGATATTTCTCTGTTCATCTCAATATATATAATTCCCCCTCACAAACATTAATGTTGAATATGGTAAGAAGGTGAAGTAGATAGCTAGAAACTCACTTTCCACAAATGCATGATGCCAAGGAGGGGATTTTGAAATTCTCCAACCATTATAATATGTTACCTAATTGTGTGTGATCAGACCTTCGGTATCTTCTACCCGTACTGTAGATCCATTACTCGATCAAGCAGGCATGTCCCGTCTTTACTCTTAAAAGGACAACTTTTCCTTAAGGGAAACCTGATATTAAGTTATTAACTGATCGTTGCTAACAGCTGCTGGTGGAGAAAACTGGTTCGAATTCTTTGCGAAATTTTAATATCTCGAAATATTAAGCTTAAATTTTCTTCTGAAAAAAAGAAGTTAAAAGGATTATTGATACATGTTTCCACGACCATGAAAGAAAAGAGTTTTAATTCGGAATTATCCCTCTTGAACGCTTTGATTTTACACATGAAAGACCGGTAAATGATCATTGCAAGTTTAATGTTCAGAAGTGTTAATGTCATTTTCAAAAAGAAAGAGCACTTTCTCTCTCTTTATAACTACCCTATATTTTTTCTGGTATCACACTTAAATAAGAAACCCAAGAAGAATTTGATACATTCATGCATTCACACTATGATAGAGACATCTTGACACAGAAATGTTCCACTAGCGATTCACACACAAAACACTTACACTTTCTAAGCACACAAATTAAACTTCTGGGTTTGGAACACAACCTGTCCTCCTACAAGTATGTACAAACTAGGTAAATATTGGCTTTAAATCATATTGCTTAATCGATAAACTATTGAATGCACGCAATGATAATTTTCATTTGAGTCATTGTTCTGATTCTAATTCTCATTTATGATCGAAGCCTCTTCTCTCCTCTACACAATCCATTTAGATAGTTTATTAATTAATAATATGTTAAACTCAAAACTATTAAGTTTAAATAAATAAATTAGTTCAAAAAAGAGATGTGTTCGTTCAATTATGAATGGCATTCGTTTGGTATCAGTAAAAAAAGTAATATGTTATTCTTTCTTGCGCCTGAGGATATATTGACCTGATTTCTTTTTGTCAACTAGCTAGAAACTCACTTTTCACAAACGCTTGATGCTAAGAAGAAGATTATGTATGATTATTTAGTTTTTCATTACCTACAGTAATCGAAGTACCATCCTTTTTTTATGAATTTATTCAAGTATTTCGGTAAGAATACCTTTTTTTCCTTTAATGAATAGACTCAAGCTGAGTCTTTCGTTGTTTAAGATAATTTATGTGAATAAACGGTTGTAATTTCCATTGGAAGGCGTAATGAAGGTGGGAAATATAAAGTATTTTAAAAGGTCAAAGATCGAAGAGGAAAGAGCAGGGTGAGGGAAAATAGTGGAGATAAATATTTTGTGAAGTTTATTCAAAAAAAAAAATCCTTCGTACCAAAGACTCATCTACAATTATTGTACCTTGAAGTAAAAAGTTAAATTCCAAGACATAATAACAATCTAATCCTTTACTAGAAATGGTAAGGTACGATTTTCTTCCGCAGATTCTGTATTTGCAGTACAAATATTACCTTTACAAAATATAATGAATGTTTTCGTTAGGGGCTAGTATCATACGGGAGGGAATCACGTCTCGAATCTTTCTCGATGACATTCTTACTAGTATGTCTGTGGTATATATAAAGAATGAATAACAAGAGACTAATGGCACAGAAAAAGTTTAAATACGTCGTTTAATAAGATCAGCAACATTCCCGGAAATTTCGCCAGTCATAATAACTATCCTAGGAACAACACCAGAAAACATTAAACTTTATTTCATAAGCCATAAAGCTCAGTTTTGAATAGAATAATCCAAATAATGCTCCAAATGTTTTAACTTTCTGCATCAATCTCGGTTTTGCCAACCACCTGCAAATTGTGGCACATATCATTCAGGAGAGTATGACTAATACGAATTAATTCAGTTGTAAAGAAAATCTCATTCGACTAATTCTCCACAATATCCTGTATGGTACATTAAAGGGAAACAAATAGTGGAATTAAGAAGCAGATAACACTTAAAATTACCGTAAGCGAGAAGATTTCGTGATACTAATACTCTGAAAACTGTTCCACAAAAATATAATACAACAAGATAATAATATACAGAAACATTTATATAAAAAAAATTGAAACGATGTTAACCTCCTTTCAAACCGTATTACTAAAACATACATGGAAGGAATGGAAGCTTTTCAAAAAACGATTAAAACAATGTTCATCAATTAATGTAATATCTTGGATATTGGCGCACATTCTACATCTCCAAATATGAAAAGCAAACATGAAAGGTAAAAAAAAAATTCTTCGCGGGAATAAGCTTGAATATAAAGGGTGCATACAATTCAGTTTATAAAAATTGCTTTTTTTTTGTCTTAAAATTGGAATCACAGGGAAAATAGTCGTATGGATTCATAAATTTCTCACACCAAGATCTTTACAAATTCGACGGAGAAGTAGTCTCTCATCAAAGAGAAACTAAAGGTTCTAAAGGGTAGTATGCTTTCAAGGTAATATACTCTTCCTCATATTATATACAATCTATATGTATGACCTTTTCAAGACATGTTCATTATATGCCGATGACATCTTTATTTACTGCATTTTATCTTGTACATTATTCGTAAGAAATCGCAAAATACTTTGGAAAGAATAACACAATTGTATTGTTGTTTGAAACTTACCTTAAGCCTTGATAAAAGTATAATAGATACTTTCAAATAAAGGATTTAAACGTTCCCTAACATTATGTTGGCTGGATTTTTACTCCTATGATAATCCTTCAATAAATATTTGGGAGTATATTTGTCCATACGGAAACAAAATATATTTATAGTGAATCAAATAAAATTAAAGATTTGAAAAAAATTAATATCTTTAAAGATATTGCATAAAAGCTCTATGATCTGAGAGCTGAAGATTTAATCAGAAAACCGAAAATAGCACATGCAGTATCTTTTATTACAACCATCATGAAAATAAATATTCGGATAATCTGCTCAAATCTCTCATTATAATGCAAAATAAAATTTTCAGAATCGCATTATATCTTCCACAATGGACATTAAATAAATTAAACTCTTAAAATTAATTAAACAGGAAAATCTCTCAGATAAAAAAAGACGAATGACAAATAAATTTTTTATCACTCATATATCAAACGGTAACTTTTTTTCCTATGCACTCCAATAGACATAGGACAATAAATCTGAAAATTCTGGACGGAGACAAAAACATAATAAATACTTTTCAAACTTTGATCGTTAATGGAGAAAAAAATTGTGTCCATTGACATATTTCACGGCCCTAACGTGCGAAGATCATACAGATGAATTAAGATTTCATCATAAAATCTTACCGATTTGTATTAAAAGAGGACTATATGTTGAAATAGGGAGAACCATAGATTTTGAGACTTTTTCATAATAGCTACGGATGTGCGTATATATATTGTCACGTAGTTATTGAAACAGGTTGAATTAAGCACAGAATAGCGAAGTGAATATATAACGAGATTTATTGGTAGACTAAAAACAGCTACACTTGGCTGAGAACTCATTCAGGCAGCGTACACATGAGTTTATATATTACACAACATTACTCTGAAAGCATAAAGAATATTCTAGAAAATTCTGGAAATTATAGAAGAGAGAGAACATAGAACAATAAAACAAAACATTTGTTAATGTTGTCAGCACTGGGTTTTGAAACCGGGGACTCTCGTTCTGTTGATGAGCGCTTTACCTCTGCGTCATTAGTGCTGGTACGCGCTTCGTAGCATTGCACTTCCCTCGAAAAACAGCGTCCCACTATTTAAGAGAATTTTGTGGAAAGGCGTACGTGAGCGTATTATGGGTCCTGAATACACTTGACAGGAATTTATTAGAATAATAATCTAACAAGGAAGAGTGATACTCTTCTACCGCATTCATTTATTATAACTACGCTCCAATTACACATAAGGAAATATTTACAGAATATTCAAGGGCGTCCAAACAGCCAATACTTTAACTGATCCGCTTTAACGGTCAGGAGAAACTACATCCAAACAAGGAAAACCTGCCTTACGCGGTCAAGAACTAAATGAACTCTGAATTATTACCCATGGACCAGTGTGCTTTCACGTAGACGAGGCAAGAGTCCCAGTGGTTGCATCAAATAAATTATTTCCTACAAGGATTGCGACTTCTTCGACGACTGGATGCGCTTCGTCTAGAATTAAGCTCGTCAGAAACAGCGGAATCATCCTGAAACTGGATCTGTGCATCGGGGTCATAGTAGGGCTTAATTCGAAGAACATGTACCACATCTACTGTCTGTCAGAAATTGGGATTAAAGTCTTGAACCTTATATGTTGTTTCGAATAATCGTCGTAGGACTTGATAAGGGGCGAAGTAACTTCTCCGACAGACCTACTTTTCGTAAAGGTGTGAAAATTCATTCGAGGTCTCCAGGTTTGGAACCATAGCGCCTTCTATCTTTTTCTTCTGCTTCCAAGTTTCGTAATCTCACCAGCTGTATAGATTCTTCGGCTCTTGATGATAGTAATCTAGTGGTGTAGTCTCCTTCAGTGTGAATAGGAAGCATAGTATCGAGTGTCGTCTCAACTTCACGCCCATGCATGAGATAAAATGGTGGGAATCCGATTGTATCCTGATTCGAGGTGCTGTACGCAAAAGTAACGAAGGGCAATATTTCGCCCCATCTTTTCTGCTCGAATTCAATATAGACAACATGTCTGTTAATATTTCATTAAAGCGCTCTATTAGCCCATTAGTTTGTGGATGGTATACAGTCGTCATTCGATGGGTAACATTGCAGAGGTGATTAAGTTCCTCAACTAGTTTTGATTGAAACACTTGCCCTTGGTCTGTAATGATGAATCTTAGAGCTCCATGTCTTGAGGTGATGTCCTCAATGAAAAACTTGGCTACTTCCAGGGCTTCAACAGTAGGTAACGCCTTCGTGATTGCATAGCGAATTAAGTAATCAATACAGGCAACGATCGATTTATTACCTCTCAGTGACTTTGGAAATCATCCTAGCAAGTCTGTCCCTCTCTAATGGAATGGTACGATTGCAGGAGGGACTGGCCGGCTGAAGTAGAATGGCTTTTCTTCGTTGGCAGTGAGTAACATATGGACGTATAGTGTGATAGAGACTTGACCAATAAAATCGTTTCCCAGGTCTGCTGTAAGAGCGTCATAAAAATATTGGAGTTTATATTTGCGTAGGTGTCTCGGTACGACAGGTAACTTATGCTGCTCCTCTTTGGGACACGGTGGCCCCAACTCATATAAAAAGAGTCTTAACAGTTCAAAATAAAGTTCTCAGAATCATTACCAATGCACCTTGGTATGCTAGAAATTCGGTTCTGACAATGATCTTAATATCTTATCTTTTGACAGTTGTTAATGCAGTGCTATTGCCGCTATCAAACCAATTAAAGTGGACCTTAATTAACTAAACAAACAATTTCAAATAATAACAAGCTTTATTTCGGAATCGACAATTTGGCGTCCCTTCTACTTCACTAAAGGTCAAATATAAAGAAACTTCCCCCACATAGAAACAAGCAAACATTTTTAAGGGGTGATCGCAGCGGCGCTTCACAACTAATTTATCAAGGGATGTAAACACAATTTGACATGTGATCGCAGTGCCATTTTCAAAGATTATTTATTAAGGGAATTAACAATAGTTTTATCACCAAAATATCCAGAAACGTTTTTAATTCATTTGAAGCGCACGAGAATCCTGTTTCCTTGCCGTTTAGCTCTTGCTAGCCTTCTAGGCTTTTCACTTCACTCCCTCTTCCAACATCTGTGTGGGAAAAATTTCTGATTGTTCATCAAAGATTCTCAATTAGTCTTTGATGAACAGAAGCGAGATGATGTTTTTACGTACATCACTTTATTGAGCAGACATCACTTATCACTTTATCTTTATTATTACAAACATCACTTTATTGAGCAGAAGTGTTGAAACTCGCTGGCGCTCATTTCATATCTAATCTTAGTAGTAGTGCAACCGCATTTCCATAAAAAAATACTTCGGATTATGGGGCTCTCGAAATTTCTTTGTAATGAACTGATGGTATGAATGATTGTTTATTAACGTCTCACTAAAAAGCAACACGAGAACTATTCACAACAGACCTTGTAATTTTTTATTTCTATCACGTGACGAGGATTATACCTGAGCTGTCCCAAGCTCTTCAAGTTTCAACACCACGCCAACGGGATGACTTGAAACCTCGACTGAGTTTTTTGTGAATCAGCCCCACTCAAGTCGGGTCTTTATCAACAGAGCTCGAATCCATGACTCGACGAAAACCACCAGCTTAGAGTTCGTGATCATGTCCACTAAGCTACCGGGGCTCTAATGGACTGGCGGACAGTCTCGCAAAATCGGTAACGGAATCCTACGTATACATCGACTGGATTGGGCCAGAAAAAATCAATTATAATATTTTTGAAAATAGAATGGAAAGAACTAAAGAAAATTTTTTATTGAAGCTCATATTTCGAAGTCTGAGGAACATTCCAACCATACACTTAATACCATAAGAGAGGGAATACTAAGCACTCGAACTATCAGCAAAATGATCATTACTCCTGTGCTTTCGCTTAAATTCAATTTAAATGATAACATAAATGTAACAGAGGTGGTGATGTCTAGGGGTATGTTGAATAAAAGAGGCGTTTATGTTTAAGGAGATTTAATGACAAATCTACAGGTTGTTAAACCTGACTAGGCGCGTGCTGCTGGGGTCAAAAGTCAGTGCGCTCTTTCTCCCGCGTACATCCGGGGGTACAGAGAGTGGCGCTGATGTCGCCTGAGCATATACAACACTCGTCCATCCTGATGTGGTCGGTCCCCGACCAGGCTGGAAAATATGCAGGAGAAAATTATACAAACATTAACAATTGGAAAGAAAAGAAAAAAAATTTAAAAAAATGATTAAACAAATTTTTAAAGTTCACATTTTGTTGAGTATAAGGGGAAAAAAATAAAGTCATTTGTTTGAAAAAGAAAAGTTTTAGGGATTATCCCATGGTTTCATCAGATCAGCAGATGTGGATGTCATATTCGGGCCTTCTTGTCTTCCTATTTTCTTTACATCGTACCTATCATTTGAACGAACTTTCACGACTTCATATGGGCCAAAATATTTTGGTCGCAATTTCACACCTATTCCAAACTGGGTTTTTTTAATTGCAATCTTGTCACCTTCTTTGTATCCTCTTGCTTCTTCGCGATGTTCATTGTAGTGTAGTCTACTTTTTTCTTGTAATTTCAGAATATTGGATTTGGCATCTCCTCTCATTTGTTGTTTATTCTGTAAAGATAATTGGAAATTTTCTTCCTCGAGAATGGCTTTGATTTTGATGTCATCTTTATTTTTCAGTTTGACGCCTGTTAAAAGTTCAAATGGTGTATATTTGGTGGCTATGGATACAGTGCTGTAAATTATTCGTTGAACTGATGATACGTGTTTATACCATTTATTGGGATCTTCAAGTGAAAGCTTTGTTAGGACTGGTATTAACGTTGCATGAATTTTTTCTACCTGACCGTTCCCACGCGGTACACCTGTTATGATTGAAATTAACTCGATATCTTCATGCTGACAAAATTTCTCAAATTCTGTAGAAGTGAATGCTGTTCCTTTATCAGAAATTATTCGTCTGGGACTTCCAAAGGTTACTTGTAGTAATTTTAATTTGCCTAAAGCATCGTGAGCTGAAGGAGATTTTACAGGATAAATCCACAGAAATTTGGTGAAAGCGTCGATGACAGTAAAGATATATTTGTAATTTTTGTTGGTACTTGGGAGTGGACCCAAAAAGTCAATATGGTAAATATCACCTTTTGGTATGGGATGTAAGAATCCTTCTCGTTTGCTAATTTTTTTGGATGAAAGAATGCAAGTAATACAATTTGCAATAACATTTTCTACAGTCATACGCAGATTTGAGGAAAAGAATTGTTGATTAACTAAATTTTCAGTTTTGTTGATGCTGAAATGTCCTTTAGAATGTTCAAGTTATACCATTTGTTTTTGCAGATCAGGTGGAACTACTAAAAATTCTTGGTCGTTGACAATTTTGTATGGCACATCGTTTTTTAATGTATAATCAGAGGCTGAAGATGATTCTAACAGTTGTCTGATACTGGATGTAAACTCATCATGTTTAATTTGTGCTTTTTTAATTTTTTGTGTTGTCTCGTTGTATTGTATGACCATGACTGGATAACGACTGAGCGCGTCAACATGTTGCATTTGTTTACCGGGCCTGTGAAGTATTTCGTAACCGAAGTCTTCTAAGAAGAGAGCCCATCGTGCTATTCTAAGTGGTAAATCTTTCTTTGACC
>BMAW01092770.1:303708-469109 GCA_019974015.1 Nephila pilipes
CGACCTAGTTTTGGAAATGCTTGGCGTTCCGTGGATTATTTGAAATTGTTAACGAGGTAGTGTCGATATTTTTTTTAATGCTGTAACATTGCTAAGACCTCTAGGCTGGAGCATTTCTCTTCTGAGGAGATTGTTTTACGACTCATGTAGTATTGGATGAAAGTTCTGATTTGAGTCCACAGTAAGTATAGCGCTAAACTCTTTCTCGCACTGTACCGCAGTGTATTTGTAATGGAGCCGTTTTGCTGATAAAGATGCAACAGCCAGGTTCCCGGAGACAAAATTTGTTCTGATGTTTGTTTTGTGTTGGAATAAAGGTGAATGAGTTCATTCAGTTGTGTGACTCTGCTTAAAAGTCAGTGATTGATGTTTGTATCCTTTAATAATTTTAAAGTAGCTCAATTTAAAATGATCGACATGCTGAGTGTTTTAGGTATCTGAAAATCATGATCAGTATTTAGTGCCTTTAGCCAATAGGTTAATTAGTACCTTTAATATATAAGAAAAGACTTCCGCTAAAGAAAAAATGCACTTTTAAAAGTTGAACTCCTAAACTGAAAAGGCAGCAACATCAAGTTTCTTTTGTTTTAACCCTTCACATCTGAAGAGAATTAAAATGACGTCTGTTACAAGAATAGTGTTGTCTTTAAGAAATCTTTAAACACACCTGAATGGATTTTGAAAATGAAGGGAGAGTTGCCACGCTTCTAAAAAAGAACCTATGAAATGGTATTCCAGTTGTGATATGAAGTTATATTTGACATCAGAATCAATCTTGATGTGAAAAATCAGTTTTTTGGCCCAGATTTGAAAGAGTATCGCCCCATGGTTGGTCAAAAAAGCCTTTCAATGAGGGGTAGTGGAAATCTTTAATATTAGAATTAAGAGCACGAAAATCAACACAGACTCTTGTTGACTGATCTTTTTCCTTCTTTTGACAAGAACCAAAGGTGTATCAAAATTCAGGATGAACTGGGAGAAATTATCATCAGACAGCTAACAGTCAATTTGGTTTTGACGATAATTTTTTCCGTTTGGCTTGTTCTCAGGAACGTAAAGATAGGTGTGTGACTAGTGAAAGGATAATTAGATTGTAAGCTCTTGTATTCTTTTAGTTCTATTTGGTTTGTAGATTTGGAGAAGATTTTTCAACAACCCTGTGACGCAAAATACCAAAATATGATAATCAGCATTTGATAAAGCAGATGAAATTGATAACAATCCTCATTTTGAAAAAAGCAAAGAGAGAGTTTCGTTTTAATTATAACCGAAATTTATAATCGTTAATTTCAATTCAGAAAAGATTTGCTTTTAGCTCCTCGGGTACAGTTAATCGGATATATAATGTTTGATCGATGTTATGGGCTGTGATGCTTTCAAATTTCTTTATTTTTTCAATGAAGATAATTTCTGTTGTTTTGAGAGTTTAATGATTCATTTATTGGTTTTCAGTTCGGGTGTCACGTTTTGAAATTGAGTTGAGCCATTTACCTTGAAACTGTCGCCGGAATAATTTGGGATAGCTGATTTGCAGAAATATTTCTACCATTATACGTAACTGAACGAAGCATACCAATGAGCGATATAAATTTTTTTTCGTGTGTGCAATTGGAGGGCCAAACAGTTTAGTCCTATGTTACACATCTTAAGACTCTAGCATCCACGTGCGAGTTTGCAGAGGAAAAAAATTGATTGATTCGAGATCGCATCATCATGGGAATTAAAGATAGTGGACAACAAGAACGACTGCTTCGAGAAAATAATTTAGGCTTAGAAAAGGCGATTGAAATCGTCAGGACAGCTGAAGAGAGCCGGGAACAAATCTGCTACATGAAGTACGAAACAGCGACAGTAAATTTTGTGAAGAAAAAGGAAAACCCGAATCAATTGAAGAAGTCGTCTCTGTATGAATGTAAAAAGTCAGGAAGGAAACACAAGCCTCGCGGGTGTCCAGCATTCGGTAAAATTTGTACCAAATGTAACAAGAAAAATCATTTTGCTGCTAAATATTTCCAGAATACAAAGAACATTCATGAAATCAACGTTCCTGAAAATGAACTGGATGTTTACATAGATTCTGTTACTTTGACTGAAACTAAGTGTGAAATAATAAATTGTACTGACTCTATTGATAAGAATATAGAAATGGTAAGTGAAACTACATATTATAAAAAATTACATTAGATGTAAATCATAAGTGCTTTGATGTTAATTTTAAACTGGATACTGGGGCTGAAGTAAATAATTTGACATTGTATATTTTGAATATGTTCAAAGTTAAACCAAAACTTAGTGAAACTAATTTATCTTTAACAACATATGGTAATTTTAAATTAAAACCAGATGGTTCTCTTATAATTAATAGCATAGAAAGGTAAAGGAACTCAAAAATTCTCCTTGGCCTTTCTATGTAGTAAATGTAAAATCCAAACTAATATTAGGGTTAAAAGGTTGTAAGGAATTGAAACTTATTGAAAGAATTGATGTTATTGAATGTAGTAAAATAAGTAAAAATGAGTTAATTAAGCAATATAAAGATGTATTTACGGGAATAGGGTAATTTCCACGTGAACCATATCACATTACTTTGAAAGATAATTCTGTACCTGTTGGATTCTGATAATTCCGTACCCTCCAAGACGTGTTCCTCAGGCTTTGTAGCCTAAATTAAAAAATGTATCTTAAATAATTTAGAAAAAGATGGAATAGTGTCAAAAGTTAATAAGTCAACTTATTGGGTACAAAGTTTGGTTATTGTAGAAAAACCAAATGTAAATCTGAGATTACGTTTAGACCCTAGAGATCTTAACAAAGTTATTAAAAGAGAGCATTATCAAATTCCTTGTATAGATGATATCATTAATAAGTTAGAGGGTAAGAAAATATTTTCTGTTGTAAATCTGAAAGATAGTTTTTGGCATGTACCTCTAGATGAAGTTAGCTCTGAAATTTGTACATTTAATACACCTTTTGGAAGGTACAAATTCAACAAATTGCCATTTGGAATAGTTTCTGAACTTGAGGTATTTCAGAAAAGAAATCAGAAGCTTTTTTGAGATATTGAGGGTGTAGAGATTTATTTTGATGACATTATTGTTGCAGGATATAATGAGGATTCGCATAATGCAATCATATCTAAAGTTCTTGAAAGAGCTAGATCATTAAACAAAAAGTTTAATCCAGATAAACTACAATATAGGGTCGGAGGTAAAATATGTTGGTCAAATTATATCTAAATCATGCATAAAACCTGATCCAGATCACATTAAAGCAATTGTTGCAATGCCAACACCAAAATCAAAAACTGAAGTTAGGAGATTATTGGACATAGTGAATTTTTTTTCTAAATTTATACCCAATATATCTAAAGTTACTGCACCATTAAGAGAAATCATTCTTGAAAATGTAGAATTTAATTGGGGAAAAGAACAAAAAATTGTCCTTTGTAAACATTAAAGAATTGTTTGCTAAAGCTCCAATTTTAAAAGTTTTTAGTGCTACTGATGAAATAGTAATACAATGTGATAGTTTGAAGTTTGGTTTAGTCCTGTGACTTACTCTAGAGGCATTAAGTTATGAGAATTCTTCAGTACATGGCAACTGATTACGGTAAATGAGGATTATGGGCCTACGTTTAGTGCGGGTCAGGGTTCTAGCTATTCTAGCTATATTTATATTACAGTTGTTGGAACTGATGTGCTTGAATTACTTTATAGATGGTTTATACCAGAGTATGATTCCCTCTATGATCATAGAATGATTTCTTTTGAGCTGAAAATTCCCAGTTCAGATAGGGCTTGTGATTGTTCTGCAGAAACAAATCTTTTCAATACTAAAAGGGCAAATTGGAATTTATTTTATTCTCACTGTTCTAAAGCCGAGAATGCCATATTAGATTCTTTGAATAACTGTATACTACCTGTTAGTCTCGAATTATGTGTTCAAGATGTGCAAGATCTTATTATATCGGCTGCAGAAAAATCTATCTCTTTGAAAAAGAGAGGGTGTCATAAAGTACCCTGGTGGTCCGTTGAATTATTTTGCATACATAAACAATTGAACGCATCAAGAAGACGATATCAAAGAACAAAGAGTTCCGTTTTGAGGGAGGTTTATAGAAAAAATTACATTCAAATTAAGGTAAAATATAAATTCAAACTTGATGAAAGCAAGGCGAACTCTTGGAAATCTTTTCTCGCTGATATTACTGTACAGAATGTTTGGAAGAAAATTTATACTCATGGAGTGAAAACCAATTTTACCAAAAGACTTGAAATCTCAGGGATCGAAGTCTCCTCTGGACACTTTACTTCTTCTTTTGAAGATACTATAGATGCCATCTTGAGGAAATCTTTCCCTCGTGATCCAAATAGTCAAGATAATTCTCAACATAGGGTTTTGCGTTCAGAAGCTGATTTAGTTTATGAAAGTGATGATGATATCCCTTTTTCAAGAACAGAAATTGACTGTGTTATAGATAATTTAAGTTTAAATAAATCACCTGGTTCCGAAAGAATTAATAATGAGCTGATTAAGAAGTTTCACAGTTGTTTTCCTTCTGTCCTCTTGCCTCTCTTTAACAAATGTTTGAAATTGGGTGTTTTCCCAAAGATTTGGAAAAGAGCAAAAATTGTACTTCTTCCTAAAAGTACCGCATTGTCAAGGACGCACATAGACAATATTCGTTGCATAAGCTAACTTCCTTGTTTGGGAAAGTGCTTGGAAAAAAACTCTGTATTACTAGACTTAACCACTTTATAAGAAAGTCTAGTCTTTTAAGTGACGATCAGTACGGTTTTACACCTCAAAGATCAGCAGAGGATGCCTTGGTACGCCTTTGTGATATAGTCAAGGAGGGCAAGCGAAAAAAACAACGTGACTTTTCTAATTTCCTTGGACATTAAAGGAGCTTTCGATAATGCATGGTGGCCTGGCATCCTGCACCTGCTCAAAAGTTTCAAAGTTCCTAAAAACATATTTTGCCTTATTAGAAGCTTCTTACAATATCGTTCAGCTGATCTTACATTGGGTAATGTCACAACGAATATTGCTTTAGAAAAAGGCTGCCCTCAAGGGTCAGTTATGGGACCTTTTCTGTGGAATTTAATTATCAACGACCTTCTTTGCAATATCTCAAAGTTCCAAAATTGTCATAAAATAGCTTTTGCAGATGATGTACTTCTTATTGTCCAGTGTAAAGACTTTCAGGATGTCTGCACTTTGTCACAAAACATTCTTAATAATATTTTTATATGGTCAGAGCTATATAAGTTAGAGTTTAATCCACTTAAATCAAAAGTAATGAAAATTTATAAAAAAATCGACTGTAGATCAAAGAATCAACTTAAAACTTGGAGGTGTAACAATTGAAGAAGTGCACAAGATTAAGTATTTGGGCATAATAGTTGATAACAAAATGCAGTGGAAGGAGCATATCTCTTATGTTTCTAGCAAAAGTGAAAAAATTCTTCTTGGACTATTAATAATTTCACACAATACTTTTGGGGTGAAAACTAATGTTCTTCAGCTGATTTATAAGCAGGGGATAGTACCTCTTATGTCTTATGCATCGAGAGCTTGGGGACATTCTTTAAGAAAGAAAGTTAATAGTAGACTTATTAGGAGAACGCAACGGAGGTTTTTACTTCGTGTCATTAAAGGATACAAAACTCTTAGCTATGAAGCAGTGTTTGCTATTTCTGGAATGCCCCCCATTGACTTGGCTATTTTGAACAATCTCGATGTTCGGGAAAGCTTTTTGAGTACCAGCCTTGGCACGCTGGATGAGGCGATTCCAATTTCATTATTACCACACCTTCATGCAGAAAGCCTATCACTCTTGTAACTTATTCTAATGAAGTCCTTCAAGATTATAAAACTATTTGTTTCACGGATGGGAGTAAATTGAATGGAAGAATTGGTCTTGCCTGCGTTATTTACGAGGAAGGATTTGAAAAAGCTACTTTCTAGCATCGAATAAGAGATGAATGCTCTGTTTTTCAAGCCGAACTACTCTGCATTAATCTTGCCGTAAAAGTGATTCAGGACTCTCTCCGTCAGGGCGGTACTCTTAATTTTCTTATTTGCACAGACTCGCTCTCTTCGCTTCTTTCTCTGTGCAATATAAATTCTACAGAAAAACTTGTTGTGGAGGTTCAGTCTATTCTGTACAACCTTGAAGACTGTGATATCCACTTTTCTTATGTTCGGGGTCATAGTGGAAATCTCGGCAATGATAGAGCGGACCAGTTGGCTAAAGAGGCAACTTGCCAAGATATGAGCCTTTCGATGTCTGTGCCATCGTCCCACTGGAAGCATTTAGCTTGGGAAAGAACTGTTTCTGACTGAAACTCCATATTCTTGACCTCACCTAAAGCTTTATGGACTAAAAAGTTTTTTCCAACCATTTATCAATGGCTAAAATGTAAAAAATTTGTTACTGATTTTAAGTTATCCCAGATTCTAACAGGACATGGAAATTTTAAGAGCTATTTATCTAGGTTTAACTTAATTGGTAATGATATTTGTTCTTGTGGTCTGGACGCTAAAACCGCGGAACATGTCTTGTTGTATTGTAATTTATATTTTTGTAAAAGAGAAAATTTTAAAAAGGAATTAAAACGCTTAGGTATTTCCTGGCCACCTATTTTGTCTTTGTTGGTCAATTGTTCTGAAAGCCTTAATGTCTTGAGAAAATTTGTTTATTGTATAGATTTTTAAAATTTATAGTTACCTTCCTTTCTTTTTATTTATATATTTCCTCCCTTCCTTTATTTATATTTGTCTGTTTTGTGTTTTTTCCTCCTCTTAATTATGTTTTTTTTATTTTTATTATTATTATTACTGTAAAATGTTGTTACCACTTACGTCTGTAAGCCTCATGTTATGCAATGTGGAGCATGAGGAGTTTTGCAAATAAATTTATTTAAAAAAAAAATGTGATAGTTCAAAAGATGGACTAGGAGCCTGTTTAATCTAAAAAGGTCAACCTGTATCATTTGTCTCACGTAGTTTAACAAACAGTGAGAAGAATTATGCCCAGATTGAAAAAGAATTATTGGCAATTGTTTTCTCATTTGAAAAATACCATAATTTTGTATATGGACGTAAAGTTGATATACAAAGTGACCATAAGCCCTTAATGGCAATTGTGAAGAAACCTATGCATAAAATATCTTCTAGGGTGCAAAGAATGATTTTAAAACTATTAAAGTATGATTTTGAAATAAATTATGTACCATGAAATCAAATGCTTCACGCTGATACTTTATCACGGACATTTCCTGTTAATAAAACTGTGTGGGATGATCCTGAAATGCTAAATATTGTGCATACTGTTTCAAAACATTTACCTATGAATGAAAAGAGTTATTTAAAAAATGTATTATGCGTTATTTAAAAAAGAAACTAAGTTAGATCCAGAATTAAAAAAAGTTGTAAAATAAATCAAAGAGGGCTGGCCTAAATCTTACAAAAGTGTAGATGATAGTGTAAAAACATATTATAAAATTAAAAATAATCTATATATTCAAGAAGAGTTGTTATTTAGCAATGAAAAACTAATTGTATCTTATAATATGAAAAAAGATATGGTAAAACTAATTCACGAAGCTCATTTTGGGATTGAGAAATGTAAGAAAAGAGCTAGAGAAATTATGCGTTGGCCAGGGATGAACTCATTCATAGAAACTATAGTATCAGAGTGTGTAATATGTGAAAAGTTTAAAAAAGCTAATAGTAAAGAGCCATTAAAACCTCACACAGTACCCTATAGACCTTTTGAAAAGATAGGAGCGTTTATAATGGACTTTGGTAATATAAGTTATCTAGTAGTAATTGACTACTACTCAAATTGGATAGAAATTGCTGAACTTGCAAATAAATGCACAGATGAAGAAATAACTAAACTTTAAACAGTTTTCTCCAGATTTGGTGTTTCAAATATTGTAATTTCTGATAATATACCATTTAATAGTTATATTTATACGAATTTTTTAAATGAGTGGGATTTTAAATATGTATTCATTAGTCCTCATTATTCCCCAAGTAATGGAATGGTTGAAAGAGCAGTAGGAATTTCAAAAAGCATTGAGAAAAGCAAGGGAAGATAAAAGAGATTATTTGGTAGGATTAATGGAGTACAGAAATACTCCTATTTCAGGTCTTGACCTATCGCCAGCTCAAATGATGTTTAATCGTAGATTAAAAACTAAATTGCTAATCTCAAATAAATTATTAAATGCTGAATTATTTAATAACATTCGAGAAAAGTTGATTGAAAGGCAAAACATTCAAAAGTCACATTATGACAAAACTGCTCATCCATTGCCTGAGCTTAAGGAAGGAAAGAATGTCAGAATATTAAATTTTAAAAACTTGGGAATCTGCTAAAATAGTCTCAAAGCACAAATTGCATCCTTGGTCATATTTTGTTAAAATTCAGTCTGGCAAAATCTTAAGACGTAATAGAAAACTTTTCAGAAAATCAAACACATCCTTTAATATAGAAACAGACCCCAAGAAGTAATTTTAAATCCTCAAAATATGCAGCACTGTAATAAGTCGAATTGCAATGTACAAAGAAATAACCATGTTCGTAAGCCACCATCTTATTTAAATGACTATATTGTATGATTAATAACTTAAAGGGGGGATGTCATTATAACTGTAAATGTGTACTCTGTAAGTAACTCTAGAGTAACTGTAAACTCTAGATTGTGACTGTTATATCATTGCTTGTGTTGTTGCTGTGTCGAGATGACGTTGATTGACTTCTGATTAACAATAAATCTATATTCTAAGTGAACTGTTTGGATATTATGATTCTATATGTTCTGAAGAACATATTAAAAGTCGAAAATACAAACGTGTGTGTGTGTGTGTGTGTTCCAGAAAACAGCACTTGTAATATTCCAAAAATTTGCTGTAATCCTTTTATTTTGTTATTAAAAGAACGGTCATTTGGACATACTTTTTGCTTTCAGAATTTTCATTTATGCATTTTACATAAATTGAGAAAATTTTATTTAACTTTCTACTCACAATAAATTTAATTATAAACAAAATTAAGTAAGAAAATAAGGAACAACAACTATAAGTATATACACATAGATAAATAAGTAAATACAGTTTAATCCACTGACAATAAATAAATTATTTGTTTCAATGAGTTTGATATAGGACTCTTAGACCTGACAAAACATATTTAAAAAAAGGTTTATGAATACTGCAATTGAGGAGATTTTCACTTTTGAATTTCCAACTTTTTGTTCTCCTCAATAAATTTCTAAAACTTCAATTAACAACACTTTCTCCTTTGTATCTATTACTCTTAAGAGTAATTTCTGTTAACTTTATATTTTGAGTAATTCTTACATCTAATTCTCTTCAGCCAATCTAACAACATTCTTTTTTTTTTCTTCTGTTAAATAAGCCTTTTGATCACAGAAAACAAATTACAATACCATAAAGTTAATTTGATTGAAATACACTAACAATTTTGGCTTGTTTATGAATTCAAAATCTCTAGCTCAAAATTTGCCAAATCAAAACCGATTTTCATCCTCCAAAAATGTAAATTATAATATTCCCATGAAATCAAAACATGTGTACAAGCTAGCAATTATAAAAATTTTACATAATAATAATAAAAAAAAAAACTGAAAAACTTTTTTTTTAAATTCAAATTTGAAAGGAAATTGGATGCAATTTGGAGTACTCAAAAGTTAAATTTCTCTAAGATTTGTAACTAAATTACGAAAAAATTTCTGAATCTTTTTGCTTCAGCTGCAATAAGAATAGTGTAGCATGCAGCTTTTGCTCCATTTCATTCATTTCAGACAAGGTTATATCTGTTTGGCAGCCTATGTTTTTGGTATTCAGCTTCAAACTATTTATACATTGAATTTCATTGATAATTCATTCATCTTCTGAAAAAAATTGAGCGAAGACTTTAATGAAAGAAAATTTATTTTTAAAGCAAAATATATAAATTACTAAATTTTACTCAAAATTCCTCATAATACAATATAAATTTAAAGTAAATTGAAAGATATGCTTTGATTAATATGCATGGATTAAATAAAATAAATATGCACGAGTAGTAAATTGCTCAAATTTCTTTAAAATACTAATAAACTGTGAACATACCAGCTAGTGGAGCACTTGATAATTTGCATTTCATTTGTCTGTCATACTGGTTCATAGAGCTCAAAGTTAGGTTCTCAGTGTGGACAAATATTGATGGGATATAATCTGGGTGCTCTGCATCATCTAAAGATTTTCCTACAAAGCAATTTAAATACAAATTTCCAAGTATTACAAATTTTTAAAACAATTTACATTGCAAACGGTTTTATAAAAAAAATAATTCATATAATATTGAACTGTGCTTAATTTATGAAGTTCATAACAATTACAGTTGACATATTTACAAGAATAGAATATAAATAATCATTTTCACTTAATACCAATTCTTCAAATTACATATATTCTTAGTTAAAATTATCATTTCACAAAGTAAATAATCTCAATTATACTAATAACCAACATTATTTTCTGTTTCTAAAACGGACCAAACGTACTTGTAAGATTTTATAATTCTTATCCCAAAATGCATGTTTCTGAATGATGTTGCGACAATTTCATTCCTATTCAATATAATTACATCATGCAGCACAAGAAACAATCTACCCAATAAAAATTTGAGCATAATAATTGAATTTAGGTATAATATATTTTTACGTCTGTTTTAAAAATGTATATATAAAAACAGTCGAAAGAAATTTCCTTTAACTGATGCAAAAATGAGCCAGAGGTTTGACAAGATTACTATAAAACAGGGTCAAGCAATGCTTGAAACAAAATACACATGATTATTTTTTAAAAAAATCACTACAAAACATGGTTAATATACTTAAACACTAACTTGTTATGAAATTCTAACAAAGCATTGAATTAACATATTAATTCTAACATTTTTTTTTTTTTTCTGCATTTGCTTTGCATAGCAGCCTCCCATTGTACCGTTCTGAATGGATTTATAGGGAAGTGATAAATTTTAACTGCTGACAGTAAATTTATGCTATTTTTAAGGCTGCATCCAAATGAGGAGCAAAAGGTTTAATGTCTACTCTTTTTCGTAGAGCTCTTTTCAAAAGCAAAAAAAAAATCTTTTATAAAAATATAAAGAAAAGTCTAAGTACTTCCGTCTAATAACGTATACTACATAATGGAGATATCGCTAAAATCGGAAAAAGAGAAGGTTTGTACATACTGCAGCGCCTCTGTAGTAAGCTTTACGGTTGAGCTTGTCCACACAAATCAATCAATCAAAACGAGATGGATGCGATGTTATTTTCAATAAGAAGCTCTTGGAAAATGTAGATGCCAATAAACACGAATTCAGAACAACTTTGCAGAAGATTAAATATTTTGAAAACAATTAAATTAAAAAAAAATATATTTTACACGAGATAATTGCCTTTGTTGCTCTATAATCCCATTAAACCAACCGATCAATCTTCTCATTGGGATATATATTCGCCTTTATCGCTTCACATATCTAATCAGCAATTAATGCTTCCGAGTTTGAAAAAGGGCAATGGACTTGGACTTCTCAATGGAAATGAGTATTTAAAAATTCTTATTTCTAAACCATTAAAAGTTTCTATTAAGTAGCAGTAGTTTATTAGAAATTTTGTTCTTTAAGTATGCGTGTATGTGCCTCCCCTTATGAAACATATGTGATATTTTGCTTTTAGTGCTCAAAAGCGATTTTATAAATTTATTTGAAATGCAAATGGTGATGACTGGCATCCATATTACAGCCATGGTTTTAAAAAATTTCGGAAGAATTTCATTCTCTATGAGACATTTTACTCAACCATATTTGTGGAAAAGATTTTCCTCTAAAACATCTGATGTAACTACTGGTGTCGTAATTATTGGTGATGAAATTTTAACTGGTCGTACCAAAGATACAAACACTCCCTATTTAATTAAAAAATTAAATGATTCTGGTTTGAAAATCAGTAAGATATCTGTGGTACCAGATGATATTGATTCTATTGCTAATGAAGTGTCAGAATTGTCACAGAAATGCACTGTTGTCTTGACAAGTGGAGGTATTGGTCCCACACATGATGATGTCACTTATGAAGCTGTGGCCAAAGCATGTGGAGAATCTTTAGTTATAAATGAAGAATTATATAATGGATTTAGAGCTTACTTTGGTTCAAAGGCTGATAAAAACCCAGCTGTGATTAAACATTCATCCATACCTCAATCTGCTACATTGCTTTTTGGGACAGACAAATATGGGAATAGAATTAAATTCCCATTGGTAGTAGTCAAAAATATTTATATGCTCCCGGGAGTTCCAACAATTCTAGAACGAGCTTTTGATACTTTTAAAAGTAATTTTTTTCTACACAATAAGCCACTTCAGGTAAAAAATATATTTCTTTCTATTGATGAATTTTCTGTAACTCCCATTCTCAATGATGCTGTTAAACTATTTGAGGGTCATGTCAAATTTGGTTCTTATCCAACATTTACTGAAAACTATTACAAAGTAAAATTAACTCTTGAAGCCATTGATGAGGTGTGGGTTGACAAGGCATATTCTTATTTTGAACAGCGACTACCACCCAATAGTATTGTAACTTTGAAAAAAAATGTTTTAGAGTCTGCATCAGATAAAATGCTTGCTTTGACAATGAATCATTCTGTTCTGCAAACTGCAGTATCAGTGACAGAACGTGTTCTGGAAAAATACTTGCCTTCAGAAATCTGCATCTGTTTCAATGGTGGAAAAGACTGTACAGCTTTATTGCACTTAGTATATTGCTGTGTTCAGAAAAAAAACCCTAATGACTGGAATAATATCCCTATTCTATATGTGAAAACTGGAGAAACATTTCATGAAATTGATAGATTTATAGAATCTTCTGTCAAAACCTACAATTTAAACCTTATAACCATAGATGGGAATCTGAAAGACTCTTTCCAAATATTCTTACAAATGCATCCCAAAGCCAAAGCTGTGTTCATGGGTTCGAGAAAGGGAGACCCTGGAATTGAAAATTTAGATCACATCTGTGAAACAGATAAAAACTGGCCATCGGTCATGAGAATTCTCCCAATTTTGCATTGGTCGTATTCAGATGTATGGTTTTTTATTCGAAGTTTACAGATCCCATACTGCACTCTATATGATAGAGGTTATACATCTTTAGGCATTAGGTCACAAACAACTCAAAATCCAGCACTATTGGTAGCTGATGTTAAAGGTTTTCGTCTCTACAATCCAGCTTATATGTTGAAAGATGTTAATGAAGAAAGAAAAAGCAGGTTATAAGACTACTATTTTATTAAAATGTTGCATATTTTCTAATTTTTGTAAATTTTTTCTTGTTTACAATCTTACTAAAATTTTGAGTGCTCATTCTTATGTATTTTGGACTATCATTTTTGAACCAAAAGCTAGATCCTAGCAGCCATTTGTATTTAACAATATAATTGAAAGTTTTCCTCCTGAATTTTATCAGCTAGTAAGATTTTTTTTTAATTTCATTTCCAGTCGAAACAAAATCTTCCCAAGATAGCATGCTATGTTCATATTTTGATGTAAAATTATAAATATTATCTGTATTAACTATTTATTTTAAAATATATTTTGTGATTTTATATATAAAATATTTTATATGGGGCTGTTAAATCATCTTATGATTTAAATAGATTTAGTTTGGATTATTTGAATGTATGTTTTTGTTATTTAAGGATGTATATATGGTTTAAATAAAGATTTTTGACGTTCTTATATTTATTCTAAATTAATTATAAACTGTTAAGAGTAAATGTAATGCAAGATATTAATGAAAAATATTTAATTATTAGTTTGATTATTAATGAAGCATCTTAAAATTTTATGCATTTTTAATTTAAAAATAATCATGTAATGTGGTTTTAAAGGGTTCTTGTAAGAAAAAAGGATTGAAGAAACTATGTATCCAAAAGTCGAACGTTTTACTTTTAACCTTTTTTTTTTTTTTTTTGTAGACCAATCTGTTTATTCATTTGAGTTTCATCAAAACACTAAAGAAATATAAATTTGATTATTTTAAATTCTGTAAATGATATGTTATGTGTATATTTTTTTAAATCTAGATTGAGTTTCTTTATTACTTCAGAGTTCTATAAAGACTGAGAATTTATATTTCTTACTGTCAATTTTATTCTTGAAAAATAAACTTTAATGTTTTGGAAATTGCATTATATATTAATAGTTTATGAATGTTGAATATTAATTGTTAATGCTAAAAATTTATTTTGTTCCATTAAAAATTGAAGACTTCTTAACTGTGGATTTTAAAACTTAATTTCTTTACATGTTATAAAATAAATAATTTATAATCCTTTTCCTTTACGGATGACAGTCCTATTTTTGTAGTTTCTGTCCTTCCTCAAAAAGTGTCCTCCTCTTCAATATTTTAAAACTAGTATGTTAATCTCCATACAGAGAAACTGCACCAATGTGTCATGTGATGGTACAGTTCGGAAAAACGTGATTATAAAATACATGCACAGGACATAGGAAAACTTCCCAGGTAGCACATTTATCTCCCTTCATTGCCTCTATATTATACTTTGTGTTTACTTCTAACGGAAATAAGAAATTATTTCTTTCTCGGTGAACATTATACTTGGGTAAGTACATTTCACTTTTTATTAATTCAATTTTATACCACCCTGTTTTCAACACAAGTGTAAAATAATTTCCATATAGATTTAGTAGTTTTATTGCTTTTGTGTTATATATATAATTAAAGTTTGTATTATTAATTGTATTTATTCATAATATGCTCTCATTGTTCTTGTAGCTCTATATTTTGTTTTTAATTTCATTTAAGGGATGAAAAAATCAAAAAAAGAGGAAATGCCATTTCAACAATCAATTGAAAAAGAAATTTCCATTCCTCATATTAAGGAAAGACATCATTGTTTTCTGCAGTATTTGTAGAGAAGAATTCTGTTTTGCAGTTGGAGGCAGAACAGCTATAACGAAATACTTGAACACCAACAAACATAAGCAATCATTAGATACATCAGCTTCTATTATTAAAGTAACAAATTTTTTTAAAACTTATAATTACTCTGAAGATGATAAACAGTTAGTTGTAATGAAGGTGAACATTTGTATTTTATTCCATAATTCACAATAAAAGTTTTCGGAGCATGGATTGTAGAACTAAATTATTGAAAAAGCTTTACAGTGCTAATTTTCATGTGCCAAGACAAAATGTGAGGCAATTATTAAATCAGTATTTAGAAATTATTGTGATAAAATACTTGCAGAAGACTTGAAAAAGGAAGCATCTATAACGGTTTTATCTGTTGCATCAAATCATAATGAAACCAAATTGCATCCAATACTAGTAAGCTATTATAATGTTACCAAGGGTATTCAAGTAAAAAAAATTTATTTAGAATCCATTGAGAGTGAAACTGCTGAAATTTTGTCAAACCACCTATACAGAGTTATAAATGAAAACAATTTGTAATCTAAAGTTGTTGCACTAGCAGTAGATAATAAGAACACAAATTTTGGTGCATAAAGATACAAAGGAGTGAATAATGTCTTTGAAAAATTACAAGATTTACTCCAAAAGAAAATACTATGTATAGGTTGTAACGCACATAGTTTGTCAAATGCAATCAACACAGCATCATGTGCCATGCTAATTGATGTAGAAGTAATAATAACGACAATTTATTTGTATTTTAGTCATTTTACTGTTAGTGTGGCTACCTTAAAATAATTTAGTGAAAATGCAAATGTTGAATACAAAATACTTTAAGGATATATAAAAGTTAGATAGCTCTCTCTAACACCACACACACATTTGCTATAAGATTGTGTTTTATCAGGAAGTCAAATGATCTCTTTGTTCATATTTTTTAAGTTTAAACAAATGTCCAAGAATTCTAGAATTCTTTCTCAATTATGAATTATTGTAGATATTAATGTATTTTGTACATAATCGGGCATCTATTTTCCTCAAAACGATTCAAAAGATTGAAGGAAGCATATTTCAGCTACAGAAGTTAGTCTTATTTTGAACGATTTTGTCCTTCAATATCAATCATGATTTAAAGAAAAACTTATTCTTTTAATAATAAAAGAAAACTGTTAATTTAGAGGAATCAAATCCAGGAGTAACAAAAAGGTTTACTGAAGAAGCACAGAATTTTTACCAAACAAGTTTCCAATATGTCAAAGAATGGTCTGAAACTTTCTTTCTTGACTTAATTGCAAGTAAATTGGGCAGATATTAAAAATTGTGTTGTATTTATTGAAAGAAATGCAAGAATAAAATCGATGGTCATTGTCTGTTTGAAGAAATTAGAAGACTGAGTTTATATTTAAATTCTGATAAATTAGAACAGTAGGAAAATCAACAAGTTGAAATTGATATCAGACGAGTGGAAATATTTCACCATTTCATAAATGAACACATTCCATATGAAAATTTAGTTATAGTAGAATTTATGTTTTACTACCCAAGATCTAATGCAGCAGTTGAAAGTTTTTCAATTGGTAATGATTTTTGGACAATTTAGAAATCAAGATTGAATGTTGATACTCTATCTGCAGCTCTTACTATAAAATTCAATATGAAGAATATTTCTTGCTCCGAAATTTTCAATATATTGTTAGAAAATGATATATTGGCAAAAAAAATATTCATAATTAAAAGGGCTGCTCGCATAACTAGTGTATTTTTGTTTAAATTTATAAAATGATTCATTTATTTACATTGTACTTTTTTCTTAAATTTTTTTGTCCTCATCATTGTTAAAAAAATGGTCACCTTAATAATCCTGCAAAATGTGCTGCATAACAAAATGTCGATGAAATATATTTTTTGTACATATTGCTATAGAGCAAAACCTGTGAAAGAATCTTAAATGTTCTACTTTCCAATAAAGAATTATGATGAAATTGAAGTGTAAATTTAGTAAGAGAGACCTTTTAGTTTGAGTTTTCAATAAATAATCTGAAAAAAAATTATTTTATATCCATTAAAATATGCTGCTAAATAATTTACTGTATATTTTTAGATTGATAAATATTTATGAATAATTTGTGATGTATATGTTTCACATTTTCTTCTGTCTCAGAAATGAATTTCTTAGCTTCAAAAGTTTTGATATGATAACGAACAAAACAAAGCTTAGGATAAAAAAAAATTGTTAAAAATTGTTATTCTGGCATAAAAACTATGGAAAATATTCATCGTTGATTTGTCAAATTAACTGTGTACTTATTCTTCAAGGAATTTTGAAATATAAATTACTTTGTTTTAAAGGTCAAATATGATTTATAAATGATTTAAAAAAAAGTTATATAATCCTTGAAATTGTCTTTTTACGTAACAATTAAGAAAATACATGGTATGAAATTATTAATCAACATACAGAATGTAAATTTTTACTTAAAAAAAAAAACCAAGTTTTTATTTTCATTCATGTGTTGTGAAATGTGATTTTAATTTCCAAACCCAATCCACACTTTTCTAACAAGAAATTTTTCTCTTGTGTGATGTGTGCTGATCATTTTCTTAATGAGAGAAAAAATACTTTTTTTTCTTTATTTATTCTGTCAATAAAAAAAATTCTCATATGGAGGAATATGTACATAGTTCTACTTTGATATTTGTACATGTCTTTTTTTGAGATTTATAAGATAAGTTAAATGACAAATGGTCTTGCTACCATTTATTTCAATTGCAACTTTTTAATAAATATGTTAGAACTCTTCATTATTGAGTAATAAATAATGACAAAATTGCATTTGTATGAATAAATGTTCATTAGAAAATTAATTGTACTCTTGATTCACTAGATTTATTTTTGAAAATAGTTATTAGTGCTCTTCTGACATTTATCAGTGTAGATCTCCTAAAAATGATATAACAGCTTATGGTAATATAAGTAAAAAAATATTTTATTTGTCTGTTCTCTTCTATAGTATAATTACTGCATGTGAAAAGAGTTACACATATCATAATATTTTCCATCATGCATGTAGCCAACCTGTAGATTCATTCTAAAAGTAGATAAATTTCCTAGGTTCCATGGTAATCTATATTGTCTTGAAGATATTGAAGGAGGTTAAATTGAACACAATAGATAAGTGAATAACGAGATTTATTAGCAGACTAAAAACAGTTACACTGGCTGAGAACTCTCTCAGAATGAGAAAACATGAATTTGACAGGTCAATTGAAAAGTCCCCGGCCTACCATAGTAAAACACATTTTTTTGGCAAAATTAGATTTTTTTTATTCAACATAATTCCCTTCAAGGGTGATACACTGATTATAGCGACCCTCCAACTTTTCGATACCATTTTTGTAGTACGATTTGTCCTTTGCTTCAAAATAGGCCTCAGTTTCGGCGATCACCTCTTCATTCGACGAAAATTTCTTCCCAGCGAGCATTCTTTTCAGATCTGAGAACAGGAAATAGTCGCTGGGGGTCAGATCTGGAGAATACGGGGGGTGAGGAAGCAATTCGAAGCCCAATTCATGGATTTTTGCCATCGTTTTCACTGACTTGGGACACGGTGCATTGTCTTGGTGAAGCAGCACTTTCTTTTTCTTAAAATGCGGCCGTTTTTCGGCGATTTCGTCCTTCAAAATAACGCTATGTAATAGTCGCTGTTGATGGTCCTTCCCTTTTCAAGGTAGCCAATGAAGATTATTCCATGCGCATCCCAAAATACAGACGCCATAACCTTGCCAGCCGACTGTTGCGTTTTCCCACGCTTTGGAGCGGGTTCATCGCGTGCAGTCCACTCGGATGACTGTCGATTGGACTTCGGAGTGAAATGATGGAGCCATGTTTCATCCATTGTCACATATCGACGTAAAAACTGGGGTTTATTACGCTTGATCATCTTCAAACACTGCTCCCAATCATCAACTCGTCGTTGTTTTTGGTCAAAAGTGAGCTCGCGCGGCACCCACTTTGCGCAGAGCTTTCTCATACCCAAATATTCGTGAATGATATGATTCAGTTGATATCTTTAGAGTGTCTGCTATTTCATTCAATTTCAATTGACGGTCATTCAAAATCATTTTGTGGATTTTTTTAATGTTTTCGTTGGTAACAACCTCTTTTGGGTGTCCACCGTCTTCGGTGCTCATTTCACCACGTCTAAACTTAGCATACCAATCCTTGATGGTTGATTTTCCTGAGGCAGTGTCCGGATACTCGGCATCAAGCCAAGTTTTTGCTTCAACTGTATTTTTTTCCTTTCAGAAAGCAATATTTTATCAACACGCGAAATTCCTTTTTATCCATTTTTTTCACAATAACAAAAGTTGTTTCACTCAAAATGCTATAATTCACCAACTAATGATCCGACAGCTGTCAAATTTAAACATGCATCTTTTGAGGGTAAGGGCTAACTAGAAAACATATGGATTTAATTCTAGTAGCGCCATCTATGTGTCAGGTCGGGGACTTTTCAATTGACATGTTAGTTGTCATTTTATAATACAAATAAAGCTGTTTTGATTTTTCTTAACTAACTCTTTCTTGGATGAATATTCATCGAGTTCGATCTATGACTCAGATAAAGTAATGATGCAGGTGTCACAAATGCGCTCACCATTACCCTCCCTAGATTCGGATGCGGATTAGAAATGACAATTCTGCCGATTCAGTTTTTCGATAGCATTTGCAAAAATAAGAAACATGTAGGAAGGCTTATGCAACAACGAAATAGTAAGTCTATTGGTTGTATGTTTTGGAGAAACTAAATATGAGTATTTTGTTGAAAATATTTTCTCCTTATTCATTATATTCTTACATAATTACTGGTCATTGTAGCCGAAAGGTCGTGGCGTTTTTTCATCAAGGTATGAATTCGAGCCATGATTCCGTTAAAAAGCGCTATTTAGAGGTGTTGATGTACGTTACACCTGTAGAGGCTCTAAGTCATCACATTGGAGTAGTGTGGAAGTATGGAGAGTAGAATTTCAGTTCATAATTATTCTCCTGGTCTGACTGAGATTCAAAAATTATGAAGTCCGTCGCCAATAATCATCGTGTTACTTTTAAGCTTGAAGTTAATAACAAAATCAATATTTCTTAACAGGGGTATCAGCTGCACTATTTTTAGCAGCCACATTTTAAAAAAAGAAACATTTGATAGAGCCGTTCAGTAGATGTTGCTATATGGATATTGTAAAATATGGATACATTACGCTTCATTTTCCTCCAAAATCACACTATATTGTAAATTTCCCCCAAAACAAGTGATTGAATGAAAGTATAGGTTTATGATGCAAGAGCCAAATATAGTTAATGTGTATTTATGATGCAGACGTCTGAAAAAATTAGAAAAAAGATAATTGGTTGTCAATGAAAAAAAAAAAGAGTCAAAAATCTTGAAGCTACCTATGGTTTCATTACTCGTATGACATTGTATCTTACTCATTTTATACCAATATGTGTGTGTGTGCGTGCGTGAGAGAGAGAGAGAGAGGGTGGATGTATTTATATGAACTTTTATAGGCACTTTGTAACAAAATAATTTCAGTTCATATCGTAATCCAGAGAATAGTGGTATAATTATACATGAGTAACATGTACATTTCTTATGAAATCCGTGGTGGCAGCGGCAGCCTATTTGTCATGGTCGTCGACGATGGTTTTCATCGAGCTATGATGCCTCTAAAGACCCACCGTGTAGCCGGGCTGATGCACTTTAAATCTGTCGGGGCCCACCGTTGGCGTGATGTGGAAGTTAAGAAAGTGGGTGCCAGCTCAGGTGTCGTCCTTGTCACTTGACCGAGGTTCAAAGTTACGAGGTCCTTCGCCAATAGCCCTTGTGTTGCTTCTAGTGCGATGCTAATAAAACCAAACCAAATCTTATGAAATCCTGTTCGAGAATACCCGAACTTTATTAGAATATAATAAAGTTATCAAAAACGGAGCGCTTTTGTTTTTAATTGCTTCTACTTCAGATTTATCCCTCAAAGGTATCTTTCGTTTCGCTATTCTGTCAATTATTTCCAGTAAAATATATTTAAAATAACTTTTTTTTTAGCTTTGGAATCAAGGCTTTCCAAAATTCTCCTCGTTTTGTTGTATACGCAATGTTAAGGTGTCTTTTTTACACTATATATAAAGTTTATAGCTTTTTGCTGCATAACGTGAAGAGAAACGTACCAGTTCAATGTTCAAAAAGTAATTAAGATGAGCAATATCCAACTGATTTAATCTGATTAGCTATGGTTACCATGCGCTATGGGTGAGGAAAACCTCTGCTTCTTTT
The DNA here is from genome assembly GCA_019974015.1 of Nephila pilipes. Taxonomy (NCBI): domain Eukaryota; kingdom Metazoa; phylum Arthropoda; class Arachnida; order Araneae; family Nephilidae; genus Nephila; species Nephila pilipes. Next base: position 325,061 of record BMAW01092770.1, read on the forward strand.
ACTGGTTTTATATTTTTAAAGTATCCTATTATTTCCCCCCTTTCCCCCAAACTTCAAATTACTCATAATGTGTTACTTGCTTTTTGTAGGGTGAGAGGATTGAGGAGACATTCACGCTGTCAATTGTAAACTTCCGCGGCACTCTGCTTGCCCCATGTTCGAGGAATAAACAATTTTTGAATACCAGGAATTGAATCAAGGGTCATATGTTCAACCAACATTTGATGACATTTTACGAAGTCTCTTTGAATAATAAAATGAGAATTTAAAAATAAAAATATTTGTGCAAAAAAAGATATTAATGAGATAATGATTGCATTTGCAAATCACCAAAACAATAATTTGTGGCAAAATAGAGTTATGATATATATATATGTTACTGGCAAAGTTTGAAATCCGGCATTCTATAGAATGTCTAGGCATTGTATATAATGCCTAAAACTAGCCGGCAATGTATGAAACGATTTATATTTCATACATTTCTTAGGCATTCTATTGAATGCCAAATGAGAAACCGGCAAAGTATAAAATACATCGCCAATTCGTTTCGAATATCACGTGGCAAGGCACGTGACTTTTAACCCGCGCCTCAAGCTCAGAATTTGTCAGTTACACTTTGCGGTTTGTAAAGCAGTGTCAAAATACGCAATTTTACTAAAATTTGTTCAACAAAAATTATTTTTTTACTGTGCTGCAGGAAAATGGAGAAGCAAGCTGTAGTATTAGAGAAGGAGTCATGGTCTGTAGACATGAAACAAAGATTCGACGATGAACTGTGCAAAATGAGAGTTAATCCTGCAAAAAAACAGTGTTTTCTTAACCGAAACTACTTACCAAAAGTTAATAAATGATGTACTAAAACCCAAAATGACTACTAAGAAGGAACCCAGGGACTATTGGTTGCTGAATGGCTACGATGTGATGACTGTGAAAAACAAAAGTAAACTCATTTATCCTGTTAAAGAAGGAGTCAGTACTATACAGTATTAAGTCACGAACACTGAGTTATTTCAAGTACTTCATGAAGTTCATTTGTCTATTGGGCACGGAGAACGTGATAGAATGTTGAAAGAAAACTCTCAACCAAATACAAAAACATTACACGCCATGATACTGAACTGTACATCCACTTTTGTGAACCTTGCCGGAAAAAACGGAAAGGTATTAAGCAGGACGTTGTTGTGAAACCTATAGTTTTTTCTGAATTTAATTCCCGTTGTCAGGTAGATCTTATTGACTTTCAGTCTCATCCAGATAGAGAATACAAATTTATTACAGTGTACCAAGATCATCTCACAAAATTTGTGATTCTCAAATCTCTAACGTCAAAAAGAGTTGAAGAAGTAGCTTACAACCTAGTGGACATATTCGCGTTGCTGTTAGCGCCATCTATATTACAATCTGACAAAGGTAGGGAATTTACCAATAATGTGGCAACCAGCTTGAAGGAGTTTTGGCCAACACTGAAGATCGTCCTTGGGAAGCCTCGCTATTCACAAAGCCAGGGTAGTGTCGAAAGAGCTAATCAAAATATCGAAAATATGCTTTGTACTTAGATGCAGGATAATAGATCTGACCGCTGGAGTGAAGGACTGCATTTCATACAGTTTATGAAAAATAGAGCTTATCATTGTGGGATCAAAAGAACACCATTCGAAGCTCTTTTTGGCTGCAAACCTAAAGTAGGGCTTACAACGTCTTTTCTACCCGAAGATGTTTTAAGGACATAAATACAGAGAAGCAGCTAGAAAAGTAATAGAAAGAGTCCAAACACTGGAAAAAGGCGAAACTAATCAGATTATGCAAGAAAAAGAGCCTATTTAAAAAAATGCATAAGATTATAGACGATCATGAACTAAACCAACATGATGAAGGCATGCTAACCGAAGAGATTTTCGTTTCTGATACCTATTGCGCGTGTTTAAAGCAAACGAGTGATGCACTTGCATGCAAAATGTGTCGTAAAAAAATTCATACCTTCTGTGTCCATGCTAATAAAGGTGATGAAATGGATATTTTGGGCAAAATTTGTTTCAAAACTGAAAATGCTATCGAAAGTAAAATAAATTAAAATCAATCTCGAAATGCAAGCCAAAAAAAATGAAAATAATTTCGGAAAAAAAATTTCCACTGCTTCTTTGGGAGCTACTTTGCGCGTTCTTATTCCTGACGTCAACAAGGGGCGAGGTGATTCGCACTATATATTTTGCAGCTGTAATGAGTGTGACAGAGGATGGTTTCTATTGATTTGGAACTTCTGAAGGAATTTTAAAACAAGTATATGAGAGATCACAATTCACTTTATGCCCTAAGAACTTGCTAAGAATTGAAGATATTCCTGGCCACGAAATTCCTCTCCTTCAGTTGCAATTGCTCAGTCCAGTGACAGCGGCCAAGGATTCGTCAAATGTATGTGTAAAACAAAGTGCCAAAATATAAAATGTCTTTGCATGAAAAATGTTATGTCATTCAAGCCTGCCATGTTGCAACAAGTAGGTTAATTTCTTATTTTTTATATGAAAATTTTGTCTCCCTTAATAAGAAAGGCATGAATTATGTTTTGTACAACTTTCATTTTTCTTTAAGCATTTTGAATAAAGTTTTTTTAATGGCATTCTCATTATTTTTTCAGAATAACATTTTTATTTTTGAGAAATGCACATCATTTACATAATAACCTCATCAGAACATTTTTTTCATACTTTCCCTAAATAGCATTTGTCATTCTGTAGAATGCCTCGGTATTATATACAATGTCTAGGGAAAATATGTAATACTTCTCATATTTCATACCTTGCCTAAAAACGAAACCATCTTAATATAATTTCTTATGAAATTTTGTATTTAATAATGTGAGATAATTTAATATTATTAATATTAGCACAATTTTCTTATAAAATGCAATAATTCAATTAAAAATTTATTTTTATTACTCATAACTCTAAACGTTTATTATTCTCAAGATGCTTATTAGTTGATTGGTTTTAGTTTGGTTTTATTAACGTCGCACTAGAAGCAACTAGAGTATCGCGAGCACTCAATTATTTTTATATAGTTTATTAAACTGCGATTGGCAACGCCAGTCGAATTCGGAGAAAGAAAACAGAACTTGAGAACATGGCGATGCTGCGAATGCGTCGAATTCGAACTGCTATCTAGAACGATAATTCACCCCACTTTCTGATTTGGACTACAGTGGTACCTTGAGATACGAATGTCCTAACATACGAATCTTTTGAGATACAACATGAAATATTCTAAAATTTATACCTCGACATACAACGAAAAATTTGAGATACGAATTTGCGATGTGCAATAATTACATAGGTGATCCCTAGATGGCAGAGCATTCGCTCAGCTTTCCTCCCGCTGCTTCTGCCCCCTATATCGCTCTGTTTGGTTGTTGAGACCAGAGTCCTCTGTATGACCGCCACGACGTGTTATTCGCTTTGTTTGTGCCTGTTTTTCGTGTCATTTTGGATAGTATATATACTGTACTCTGTATATTTTGTTATTTTAACCATGGATCCCAAAGTTAAAGACAAAACTGGTGAAAAGAAAAAGCCTAAGAAAATGATCTCAATGGAAGCGAAACATGAAATTATTGCAAAGCATGAGCGTGGCGTTCGTATCATCGACTTGGCAAATGAGTATGGCCACAATCCTTCTACAATATCCATGATCATCAAGCAGAAGGAAGCGATAAAGAAGCTGCAACCTTCCAAAGGCGTCACCATTATTTCAAAGCTACGAACTGATATACATGATGAGATGGAACAGCTACTTTTATTATGGATTAAGGAGAAGCAATTGGTAGGTGACTCTGTTTCTGAAGCGATTATTTGTGAGAAGGTTGGCACCATCTTCCAAGACCTCAAGCGTGATGTAACAGAGACGGAGGGAGAATCATCGCAAGGCGGTGAGGGATTCAAAGCTAGTGATAGCTGATTTGACAATTTTAAGAAACGAAGTGGCATTCATTTAGTTATTCGTCATGGAGAAGCATCTAGTGGAGATATTAAGGCGGCTGAAAATTTCATTAAGGTTTTTGAAAAACTCATTAGTGAAGAAGGTTACCTACCGCAACAAGTGTTCAATTGTGACTAAACAGGGTTATTTTGGAAAAAAAATGCCTAGGCGCACGTTTATCACGGCTGAAGAAAAGAGTCTGCCCGGCCACAAGACTATGAAAGATAGGCTAACGCTTGCCCTTTGCGCTAACGCTATTGGGGACTTCAAAATAAAACTGTTGCTAGTCTACCACTCGGAAAACCCAAGGGCCTTCAAAGCTTATAAAGCTATGAAAGAAAAATTACAAGTTCTGTGGCGTGCAAACAGTAAAGCATGGGTGACCCGTCAGTTTTTTATTGAGTGGATGAACATAGTTTTAGAGCCTTCAGTGAGAAAATACTTAATTGATAATGGTCTACCGCTTATGTGTGTCCTTCTGTTGGATAATGCTCTCGCTCACCCTCCTGGCCTTGAGGATGACCTTTTAGATGAATTTAAATTTATTAAAATTGTCTATCTGCCACCCAATACAACGTCTACCCTTCAGCCCATGGATCAACAAGTTATCTCCAATTTTAAGAAACTTTTCACGAAGCATCTTTTCAAGCGTTGCTTCGAAGTTACCGAAAATATGAACCTAACATTGAGGGAGTTTTGGAAGAATCATTACAATTTTGTGATCTGTCTTAAGCTTATAGATATTGCCTGACAAGGTGTTACCAAAAGAACATTGAACTCAGCTTGGAGAAAATTATGGCCAGATGTTGTTTTAAAACGAGAGGGATTTGAGGGATTCGAACCTATTGAGGAGGAGATCGTATCCATTGGTAGCTCCATGGACCTAGAGGTAGACGAGGCAAATGTTGCTGATCTCATTGAGGAGTATGCTGAAGAACTCACGACGGAGGAGCTGAACGAGTTACAGAAGATTTCCCACTCGAGGGTAATGATGGAACTCAGCAGTGAGGAGGAGGTCGAGCCAGAGGAAAAACTTACTTCACGTGAAATTAGTGATATCCTTGGAGAGTGGTAGGAAGTGTTTGATTTTGTGGAAAAAAGACACCCAGAGAAATTGTCTACAGGGAGAGCGAGTGCCTTATTTGATGATAGGTGTCTCACATTCTTTCGTAACATTTTAAAAAGAAGTCCGAAACAGACCTCTCTTGATCGTTACCTTGTGAAGGTCTCACGCAGTGAAAGTCAGGAAAGTGAGGCCAAAAAGGCCCGACGTTAAAGTGATGATTAATAAACATTGTGTGTTATTAATATCTTAATAAATAAATTAATCACCATTATGTGTGTTATTACTCGTTTATTTATTTACAAATTGTGTATATTATATGTAATTTAACTGTGTTTTGGGTTAGTTTCATATCGTTAGAACGCATTCATATATATTACATTATTTTAAATGGGAAAAATTGCTTTGAGATATGATTTTTTTGCCATACGATGATGATCACAGAACGAATTAAATTCGTATCTCAAGGTACCACTGTATTTGTCTTTTTGTGAGTGTCCGTCCAAATCATTAATAAACTGTTAAAAAATAGTGAAGCTCTCCCAATCCTTCTAATGAGAACCTTTTAGACAGAACATTAGTGGTGCCGAAATCTGGGGCCTTTGGATTAGAATTTAAATGTTGTTTTATGAAGTTACAATTGACGTTTGAAATTTGATTTGTAAGATAACGGATGATTTATTCTTGAATTTGAACTCTACTTGAATGAAGTGTGGGGTGAGTAATTTTGAGCTGTAGTTTTTGAATTAGAATATTTTCATAATGTTGATAGAATTGAACTACTGTTTTCTTGATTGAATGTGGATGATTTTCTAAAGCTTAAAAATAAGAGTTCGATCTATAGAACAGAATTGACTAAGTTGTTTGCTAAAATCGAAACTGATCTTAATGATCAATATTCCGACTTAAGAGACACTTGAAAGCGAATTAGAACTATTATTAATTAAATATTCTACTGTAAAATAATTAAATTCTGAAATAGAAAAAAGTCTGAAATCGGAAGAAATTGATAAATGTTCGGAATATGAAGATAAAGTTATTCTTTACAAAACTAAACTCAAGAAGCATATAAAACAATTACAACCGGAAAGCGATCAAAATTATTCTGCAAATAGTAGTACTTTAAATTCTTCAGAAGAAAATAGTGCTCGTATTCCTACATAAATTAAAACGGTAAAATTACCTAAACTTATGATTTCGAATTATTATGGTGATCCCGATAAATATTTAGATTTCATGAACCGGTACGAAAATGCTATTCATAATAATCCATCATTAAGTGATATTGACAAGTTCATCTATTTAAAATCGTTATTGGGTGGAATCGCCGCGAATGCTATAAGTGGTGTGGCGTAGTGATAAATATATTTCGGGGCATCTATTTTAAATCCAAAATCGTTTATTAACAACTTCATGTCACACTCATACAAATACGTCAGAATTCATCTTACAGAGCTCTGCTCTCACTAAGGACAACGTCTCTTCTGCGAAATTGTCTGGGCGGGCAGAGTATCAATTTCCGCTCTTGCAGGGGAAGTGACGTCAATTAAGTACAGAATGTATACATTCCAAGAATTAAGTATTAAAAAAAAATAAACATACGAGCCATGACGCCACAGTGGCTTTAGTTTAACTGAAAAGAATTATGCAGCTGCCATTATACTTTTGAAACAACGTTTCGGTAATCAAGATAAGTTAATTCATGCGCATTTAAACAATTTATTGAATATATCTCCTATTAAGAATATATATGATATCCATAAATTACGTAATTTATATGATAAATATGAAACCCAAATTCGCAGTTTAGAAGCTTGAGGGGTCACTGAGAATATATATAGTTGTTTACTTTGTCCGATATTGTTAAAATTGCTTCCCTGTGAATTAACTTTAAAATTTACTCGCATTCAAAACAATGATAAAAAAAAATGGGATATTCAGACTCTCATAAACTTCCCGCGTAATGAAATTGAATCTAGCGAAAGAGCATTTCAAATACATAAATCAGAAATAAACCAAGTAGGAGAGAAAAAAAACGCAAAGAGATATGAGAATATATGGAAGGAATAGGGTTAAAAATAAGCACTCGTATAAGTGAAATATAAATAGCAGCTGTTCAAGGGCGCCAGTCAGGCCAGATGTACCTTCTGTTACAGAGTTGTTAACATCAACAGATTAATTATGCGTATTCTGTCAGAATAAAAATTATAGAAGCGAAAATTGCAATGTATTGAACGTTATTTAAAGAAAACAATTTTGCAAACGTCATGGGTTATGTTTTATTTGCTTGATACCGGGACAGATCATAATGAGAAGAATCCTTTTTCTTGTTTATTTTGCTCGAAAATGCATAATATCGCGCTTTGTTTTAAAAGGGAAAATAAGAAAACGGAGACTTTGAAATCTTCTAAAACTGATAATACAGCATCAAAACATGTCAGCGTTGAACAAATTAAAATTGATTGTACGGTTTCCAATCATGTGAACAATGGAGAAAACAAAATATTATTGCAAACTGCTTCTATTAAATTAGTTAGAAAATTATCGAGTAAAGTAATTCGCTCTCTATATGATCCAGGTAGTCAACGATCATTTATTCAAAAAAAAAAAAACTTTCAAGACAGTTATAGTTCCTATTAAGATTGACTGTGAAAATGAATGTAGGCAGTTTTGTTTATAGATTACAACATTGTAGGAAACATCAAAAACATATTTAAATCAAAACAGCACAAACATTAAACGCTCTTTTCTTTCGCCATCATCTTTTCCAAAACACAACCGTTTCAGCTCTTTCCTCTCTCACATCTGTTGCCACTCTCCAACAGATCTCATGGAGTTTGATCATGACGCAGCAACAGTTGTCTTTGAATAAAGTAGGTGAGGAGGAACTTTTATTTCATACTTTTGGCTCAAAGGTTCCAACTCGAATAAAATGTGCTAGAGTCCAGGTGAAAATAAGAGATATTCTTGATAAGGACGAGGTAATAATAGAAGCTTTAGAAATTGATGAAGTAACGAGTGCTCGCCTGGAATTTGCTCCTATTGATATAATTAACGAATTATAAACCGACGGAATTAATTTATGTGATGTTGATTACGGTGTTTTTGGAAACGAAAACATTTCTATACTTATTGGCGCAGATCATTATTTTAATATAGTAAGCGAGAAAATTAAAAGTTTGAATCCGAAATTAGTTGCAATCGAAAGTAAATTTAGATGGCTTTTAATGGGAAAAATAGAAGAAAAAAATTACTCCGATAGCAATGTAATTTCTGCTATGTCATCGATATCCTTTTTTGTAAGTGGATCTAGTGTTGAAAATCTCTGGAAATTAGGCATTCGAGATCCCTTTGAAGTGCAGCCAAGAAAAGAAATGGATATTGCAGCTTTAAATCATTTTAAGGAAACAGTTACTGCAGATATGAGGGCAGATATGAAGTTCATTTGCCATGGGTCACTGATCATATTTTAAATTCCAATGAAGACATCTGCAAAGAACGTTTGAAATCAACTTCTAAGAAATTGCTTCAGAAAAATCAGTTTGATGATTATGAAGCTGTGTTTAATCAATATAATCAAGATCGAAGATGGAGTCATTGAAGATGTGCCTATTAAGGAAATTGAGAAGAAGAGACATTATCTACCACAAAGAGGTGTACTTAAAGAATTATCTACAACGAAAGTTCACCCTATGTTTGACGCTAGTTGTCGAGGGAAGAATTTATTATCCTTAAATGATTGCTTAGAGAAAAAGGCCCAAACCTTTTAGAAGAAATATTCCCCATCTTACTGAGATTTCGAAAACAAAAAATAGGCATTGTGTCTGTCGTAAAGAAAGTATTTCTTTAGATATCGATATTCAAGCCCGACTGTGAATTCTTAAGATTCCTTTGGTGGGATAACTTTGAGAAGAAAAGTATCAAAACTTTTAAACACAAGTGTCTAGTATTTGGTTTAAATTGTAGTCCCTTCATATTAGGAGCTGTTCTGAATTATCATCTAGAAAAGAATTGCGTGGATTTTTTAGAAACTTTTTCCAGATTAATGAAGTCTTTCTATGTAAACAATGGAGTCACTTCAGTTTCTAATGAAGATACCTTGTATAGATTTATTGAAGAGTCTAAGTACATATTGGCTACTGCCTGCTTTAACTTAAGAGGGTGGGAACATACGTCATTGAAATTTGGTCGTAATCCATCTGACTCCATTCCTGTTTTATGATAATTGTGGAATAAAGATGAAGATAACATTTTCTGTGATACAACTGTATTGAAATGTTCATCCTTCGACTTAACAAGAAACGTTTTGAGTATAGTTCACAAAATTTTCGATCCCCTTGGTGTTTTAAATCCCGCAACATTGATTCCGTAGTTGCTCATCCAAAGAAGTAGGAACTTGAAAATTGGATGGGACACAGTCCTGCCTGATGGCTATCAGAGAGAATTTTCTTCCTGGTTAAGTGATGTAGATGGTTTATTAAATATGAAAATTATTAGAAGCTTAAATATTGACAAAATTCATGGACTAAGTTTACATGTTTTTTGTGATGCGAGCAAAAATGCTTATAGTGCTATGATATTTCTTCGAAAAATGGAAAAGGATTCTATTTCGGTGTCATTTGTTTGTGCGAAGAGTCGATTAGCACCCCTTCGTAAAACTACTATTCCAAGATAGGAACTATTAGCTTGTTGCATAGGAGCACGTCTTTCAGCTGTTATGATTAAAGCATTAGGCTTAGAAAATATTCCGGTTTTCTGTTGGAGTAATTCTTCAACAGCATTTTATTGGATTGAAAGAAATGAAAATCGAGGGGTGTTTGTAAAGAATCGAGTACAAGAAATTAAATCATTGACATCTAACGGACCCTTGAAGCATGTCCCAGGAAACTTAAATGCATCAGATCTACCATCCCGAGGATGTTCTATAAGTGCAGTGGTCAAATCGAGATAGAGGGAGGGGCCGGATTAGCTAAAAGGAATAGAAGAAAAATGGCCCAAAACTAAAGCTGTTTTAAACGACAAAGAGATTCAGAGGGAAAGAAGAAAAACTGTTGCTTCTCATTTGACATTTACCAAGGAGAAATGGTATTTGAAATATTTTTCCAGCTATTTTAAGATTGTTCGAATGACAGCATGGATTCTTCGATTTGTACGAGGCTGTCGACAACCACAAGAAAAAATTGCTGGAAATTTGATTGTTTAAGAAATCGACTTAGCTGAAAAGAAGTTGTTGAAACTTGTTCAGGATGAATCATTTAATGAAGAAGATAATTTGAAATGTCTTCTGACTTTTGTAGACCAAAATGGAATCTATAGACTAAAAACCAAAATCATTAGAAGAGATGATACTGAAGATTTTAGATATCCCATTGTCTTGTCTTTCAATCATAAACTTGTGCATCGACTACTATTCGATCACCACTTGCTGCTTAGCCATGCCGGAGTACAATTTGTACTGACACATCTACAGCAAAGATTTTGGATAGTGAAAGGAAGGAAAACTATCCAAAGCGTCTTATCCAAATGTATACTTTGCAAAAAATACAAAGCCAGAGCGGTAGAGACTTTACCATCTACTCTTCCTGAAGATAGAATTCGAGATGCGTCTGAAGTGATGGGTATTGATGTTGCACACCCTCTTCACTTAAAGACAGCAAAGAAAGCTTGGATCCTGATTTTTACATGTGGTGTGTATCGTGCAGTGCATTTAGAGCTTATAGAAAGTTTTTCTCTCGAGTCTGCGAAGATTTATTGCTCAAAGAGGCCGTTCCTCTGTGATTTACAGCGAGAATAGTTCCAACTTTGTTTCTTTTGAAAACCATCAACTGGAACAAGATCTCAGATTTCTCCTCTGAAATGAGAATACAATGGAAGTTCAACCCACCAACTGCTAGTTGGTGAGAAATATGGTGGGAAAGATTAATCAAAACCGTGAAAAATTTCTTACAAGAGTTCTTGGGAAATAATGTTTAGAATTTGAAGAAATGACAACTATTCTTTGCAATGTAGAGGTGGTCATAAATTCTCGGCCTCTGACGTATATGTCAAAGGATCCTTCTGATCTTGAACCTTTAACACCTTCATTATTTATCCAGGGTATTAAGATTGTTGAAGTTCCTTATATCGACAATTTAGACAAAATAAATCTGATTAAGGGATGGAGATATCACCAGAGATTAAGAGAACAGTTCCAGAAAATATTTCGAGATGATTATCTTGGACTTTTAGTGAAAATTTGTGAGACCAATCGGAAATTTATAAATTAGTCTTTGAAAAAAAAATTTGTGAGACCAATCGAAATCAGTGACATCGTTCTTGTAGGGCAAGATAATTTAAAGAGATCCGATTGGCTAATTGGTCGTGTTATAGATATTTATCCCGGAAAAGACAACCAGGTTCGTATAGTGAAAGTGAAAGCTGGATAATTGACCCTACCAGTCAAAAAACTGTATCCTCTTGAACTTTCTCCCTTTACTTAAACCCATTTAAAGTATTTGTGTTTTCTAAACTCAATATTATATTTTAATATGTCTCTTAAATGTTTTTGAATTATAAATAACTGATTAGTTTGATTTAATGTTAGATTTGTAGTATTTTGAGATATATGATAATTGTAAAGTTATTTTGATTTTTCTTTAAAAATCAAAAGGCGGGAGAATGTCGCGAGGGCTCAATTATTTTTGTATAGTTTATTAAACTGTGATTGGCAACGCCAGTCGAATTCGGAGAAAGAAAACAGAACTTGAGAACATGGCGATGCTGCGAATGCGTCGAATTCGAACTGCTATCTAGAACGATAATTCATCCCACCTTCTGATTTGAACTATTTGTCTCTTTGTGAGTGTCCGTCCAAGTCATTAATAAACTGATGAAGAATATTGAAGCTCTCCTAATCCCTCTAATGAAAACCTTTTAGACAGAACGACGGGGGCTATGGTTATTAGTTGAATTAATGTAGAATTTTTGCAAATAGCATAATTATCAAGTACTTAGTCCAGGTGGCGAACCAATGGCAAACCAGAACCAATGCGTACCATTGATAGCACGTGACACAATATTTTGGGCACGCCACCGATCAAAAAGTTCATTATAAAGCATATCATGAACGAATGCTTGGGATCCTACGCTACGGAGTATTTCAATCTATCGATGAAACAAATCTAAAATTTCGAAATGAATGTCTTTTTCACATTTTAATAAATCTTACACACGCATAATACTTATCAGAATTTACATTCTCTTGCAAAACTTTCGTTACAAGCATTATTCTATTACAAAACTTTCGACTACACTACCAACAGAAACAAAAAAAAATGTTTTTTCCCAGTCTGGCGCCGTCACACCTCAAGTTTTGTAACACGGAGTGTTCGGGCGTGGGGCGGCGGGCAGGAAGCACACTTGTTTGTTAGTTACATCGTGGACTGCAATTGCTAATGACGCATAGTTTGTTTATGCGTAGCATAATAGTCAATTTTGTTGACACAACTGTATTTTAAAGTTTATTTATTTATTTTTTTTTATTTACGATTTTTAACTGTTATTTAAGATGGTTAGTTCAGCAAAAAAAAAAAAAAAAAAAAAAATGTGCAAGATAGTAAGTGTAACAGAGAATTTCAAACTTGATGGACTGAGAAGTATGGCATGATTAGTAAAGGCGACAAAGCGGTGTATGTTTTAAGTTCTGCAACAGTGGTAGGTAGAACATAGTCTGTAAAACGGCATTTTGAAACAAATCACAATTTCGTTAGTCAATGAAGTGAACCAGAGCAAAAGGAATTAATTACAAGTGCTATGAAAGACAGAAATAAACAGTCGACTTCTATGATTAAATATGTTGGTAAAAATTGTCTTATGATCTCGGCAAGTTACTCGGCCGCGAATGTCATTGCTCGGCATAGTAAATCTTTTCAAGAGAGAGAGTTTTTGAAGGAAGTCTGGTTAGTATGCACATCCTCACTTTTTGATGACTTCGATAATAAAGATAAGATAATTCAGCGCATCAAAAATACTCCTCTATTTAGAAACACAATGAAAGAAAGAATCTTAAAACTGACTGAAAATGTAGCAGATCAACAAAAAATTGTCATAATTCCGCTCCTTTTATATCGCTATGTCTTAACGAAAGTCTTGGTCATTAAATCTGCACGTTTAGCTGTTTTTGCTCGATATTGCATAGGGAAAGGTCATTAACGAAAAATTAATTTCCATAACATCGTTGCTAACAACTACAAAGGGCACAAATATTTGCACAGTAGTTAACAATTCGCTTGCTGAGAAAGAAATTAATTTGAAAAAAATTGTTTCAGTAACAACTGATGGTGCTCCAAGTATGGTGGGCAAAAAAAAAAAAAAAACAATGGTTTCATAAGTTTATTTCAAACAGACGTAGGACATTCCATTCTTGAAATCCCCTGCATCATTCACCAACAAGCCTTGTGTGCTAAGAATGGATTAACATCTCTTGATAATGTAATGGCGGTAATCACAAAAATAGTAAATCTCATTTCGTCGCAGGCTTAAATAAACGAAAGCTTGATGCTTTGTTAAAGGAAGTCTCCTCGGTGTATAATAGCTTACTGATGTATAATAATGTTCGCTGGTTGAACTGCAGGAACGTACTTCAAAGATTTGTTGATTGCTTGGAAGGAATCAGACTGTGTCTGCAAAATGAGGGGGAAATTGAACAATACCCACAGTTGCTGGATGTTATGCGACTTTCAAAATTGATGTTTTTTACAGACATATGCCAACGTTTCAATGAATCGAACGTGAAGCTTCAAAGCACAAATAAAACAATTATCGTCATGATAGATCTCATTCGCGCTTTTGATGCTAAACTGCAAGGAATTGATTCTTCGATCAATTTTCAGCGAGATTTTCTCAGTTTAAAGAATTATCGGAAATACTCAAGTATATTATGTTCCCTGATGTGACTTCATTTGATAAAATGAACTTGTCTCAATTCGATTGGTTGGAAATTGAAGAATTTGAAATGCAGCTGATGGATTTCCAGTCTAGTTCAATATGGATTCAAAAAATTAATTGAAACAAGAAAAGAATTGGAATTAATTGAAATAGAAAGATTGACAAACAATATAAGTAAAAATGCCAATAACAAAATTTTGGAAGTATGGAATTCGTTACCAGACCCATTTAACTGTTTGAAGAAGCTGGTTCGTGCTATTTTAACCATATTTTCATCTACCTATACCTACGAGTCATTATTTTCAGAAATGAATAACATTAAAACTGGCTTAGAAACCATTTGACAAATGACTCCAGTTCAGCATACATTCTGCTAAAAGTAACATCTTATAACCCTAATATAAGTTATTTGTCAACTAATCTGCAACAACAGAAGTCATACTAATGTTACTGTAATTTGAATTACGCGTATAACTGTGATATTGAAAAATGTATTTTTTTTTTTGTAGAAAATAAAAGTTTTCAGTTGATAGTATTTAGTAGTATTATTTTCCCAATAATCACGATGTCAAAATTATTTGATGGCACGTCTATGACCTTATTAATCATTTTTTTAGAAAAAATGGCATGTTGATAAATAAAGGTTCGCCATCCCTGACTTAGTCTATAATGATAAACCCGTCCAGTAGGTTCCCAATAGCTTTTTAAAAAAATCTGCCAAAAATAAATATCCTTATTATATTATATATCTACTCTCTCTTTTCTAAGACCAAATTTTTAAAATCATAATTTAAACATCCTTTAAGCTTTTAAAGGAAGGCCATAGTTAATTAACTGCTACTTTAAATATAAAATTATCAATATCCAAGCTAATTTGTTTCACAACATAAAAATTATTGTACGAAAAGTTTAGAGTGAACTTTGTACCATGATTCATAACATATCTTAAATTTTTATCCTCAGAAAATTCCAAATTACCTGTAACCACATATTGATAATCCTCAGTAATATTATACTTTTTGTAACCATTACACATACATATAAACATTATCTTTTGAATCTAAGTAATTAATTTAATTAGAAAGAATTCAGTAAAGATTAATGAGAAAAGAACAACAACTCAACTTGACGAAGAACTGAACACTAGACGAGTGGAGTGAGGGAGAAAGAGAGGAACAGAACAATGGCGAAAGAAACAAGCAATGTCTGATAATTCAGTAGATTTTGAGATGCGTACTATTATTGTAAATGTTGTGTATCGTGCTGCATTAATGTTTAAATTAAAGTTTTGCAGCTAAAAAAAAAAAGGTCTGGATTAATTTCTATTACAATCACTCTCACCGCCTTACAACCACTCAATCAAAATGGAACGTGTTTTACTAATACGAACAATTTTTTTTATAATATTTAAAAGCTTTTTTAATGTTGGGATATTTAATAGGTATTAATCATTTATACATATCAAGATTATTAATATTACTCTTATCAAAAGATTTGTTCATACGATTAATAGTGCAATATTCTATTTTTTACAACTCTAAATAAAAATCTTTCATAATGTATTTACGGAACAAAGTTACAAGTTTAATTAAATGGGTATACATACTTTCAAGCTTATTTTGTAATAAATAGTCTCCAACTAATTAAATTTCTCTTTTTTTTTTAATGCAAAGTAAAAAAACTATACTTTTAGTTCTAAAATCCTTCTCAAAATCATCAGTAAGCTGAATAACTTTAATATTCTCCTTGTTAATAGTTTTCTACTTACCATTTCTAACCCTCTTAAAAACATTATTTTTTCTACTTGACATTTATATATATACATAAATGATTAAATTCTGTTGTTCAATGAGCTCCGGCGCATCGGAACTGAAAATTCAGGTGCGATTCTCAATCGGATTGTATTTCGAGTGTGGATAACGTATGTAACAATGCATCGCCTCATTACGTGCAATGTTTAAATTATTGAAAACTAATAAGTTCATTAGTAATTCGTAATGAAATTGTCAAAATATATTGTTGTCAGCATATTTTAAACCATACCTTGCCTTGATAAATATATTTGGGATAAGGATTTTGTGGACGTTTGTGCACTTTTAAGCGTCAGGAAAATTTTGAAAAAAATAAATTACCGAATTGATTTCCTGAAAAAAATTTTTTTCAAGAAAAGCATGAATAATTATAGTTGACATGTGTAACATTAATTTCTCCTGTTTATATTATTTTTGCTAGTCACGGCACGAATGGCAAAAATATAAGGATCCAAATGGAAATAAGTTTTTTTTTTATTATTATTTTAGCGATAATTAACTTTTAAACAATTTTATTAGAGTGAACCTCAAATTAGCCTCCAAGAAAAGAATTATTAGTAATTAAAATTTAATTGAAAGATTTACATTTAAACCTAATAGGTGCTAAGCCTACAGTTTATTCATTAAAGGAAATTTAAAGCTTTTATTATTTTAAAAAAACATTGTAATACATAAAATAATTGAGTTTTAATGAAGCTATAACTAATTATTAAACATTGCATTTATTTTTTTGTGCAAATGAATTTAAAAACTTCAATCTACCAAACATAAAGTATATATATATATATATATATTTAAATGAGTATAATACAAAAAAAAAAGTTAAAATAAAAATATATTCCATTCAAATCAATATAATTCAAATTTTTAAAAATAGAATTGTGCATGAGTTTCATGTTCAATTTTTCATTCAATTCCATCATAAAAAGCTTCAGATTTGTGTATTATTGATATATGTATTTTTAATAAAGTTTTAATACTCATTAAAATATTTTATGCTAGATAACTGGATTAAATTAACTTTTTAAAATTTAAACTGTACAAAAAAATTAATTTATTAAAATTTAATATTTTTGATTTCAGTTGTTTTGTTAAATGTAATTCAAGCTTTAATAAAAGTATTTATTTTATAAGTTATATTTTTTGAAAATTATGAAAACTTAAACTTTATTAAATAAGCTGCAAGCTACGCTCCATTTTCATTGGATTTGAAATAATATCCCATCACTTTGCTATTTCATTAAATCACTCTTTCTTAGGCCAATTTGCTCTCCACCTAAAAATATATTTAAAAGAAAAAAAAAAAAAAATATTTATCCTTCCCATCTGGATTGTTCCATTTTTCAATTAATCTGTGTGAGAAACGGGTATTTTTGCTAGTTTTTCATGAAGGTACTGAAGTTCACACTGCTTCCCAATATTTGTACTTAAGACAGCTAATCATGCATTTTAACAAGAGTTGTTTTTAAGAATGCAAGAAACATGCATCCAAAAATTGAATTTTTAACTTTGTAAAGCATATATTTTTGTACATCAATAAGTTATTTCATTCATGTTAATTTCATCAAAATAAACTGAAAGAGACAATCTAAGAATCTACAATTTTATTCTAAAAAATATTTTTTCAATCAATTTCATTTAAATCTTTTTCATGTAGTAATTCAGTATATGATCTAAAATCCCCCACCCCCCCAAATTAAAATACTTGAAAATATTCCACATTTATTATCCTTTACAGAACAGTGTATTTCATATAATTTGTGTATGAATTGATTCATTTTTCTTAAGTAAAACAAATTCATTATAATGCCAAGTGTTTAAAAACTTCAACATTTTCAAGTAATAAATAGTGTATTTCTGGAATGCAAATTTAATACTACATTAAAAATGCATATAAGCATAAAAAGTCACAAATTTAATATAAAAATTAGAGCAATTTTCAGCCTGGAAATGTGTTCAAGAAATTTGAATCCTTCTTTTAGACATTAGCCAAAGACAGTCTTCCAGTAGACTGAAAAAGATATTTTAATAAAATAAAAGAAAATTGTAATTGCTTTACAAAAGCTTTAACTGTATATTAAAATAACACAATTACATTCCATTATTAAATTCAGAGAAAATTACATTAACATTGTTGCCTCTTTTTCAGCACAGTTTTTCATGACAAACCAATATTTTTTTCTTCATGTTTGAAAGCAATTGAGAATATAATTTTATACAGCTTCACAGATACACATAGCTTAATTTACATGACTTCGCTATTTAAATGCTTTTTATTTACAATGATCTAAATAAATGAGAAATTATTTTATCTCATAAAACTTAGCTATTTAATTTCAATGGTACTACATATTTGACCCAACTGCATTAAACATGTATTAAATTATAAAATTTTTTTAAGAGACAATAAATAAAACTGGAAGTTTCTAACTAGGTGGAAATAGTAAAGCTACATTAAAACAAATATAGGAATAGATTGTAGATTACTTTTCAGCCATTATAAAATTTTAATTTATAGAACTAAAATGATTTTGAGCCTAAAAATATTTTTTACTCATATAACAGCATCTTGAGCATGCAAGTAAATTCATACAATATGGTATTTCTGACCATAAATTGGTATACCACTGGAAAAATATTAAATAATTTAGTCAATGTCATAATTTCAATTAGTAATTCATAAATGCATTTTCTAAAGGAGCGAATTATCTCATCCAATAGAACAAAAAATGGAAAAATACTTAACTTTCATTAGAGATTTTGTCAAATGATAAATGGAAATAGCGTTCACTGTGATACAAAAATATTTGGGCAATTACTTACATGTTCAAAATCTGAATGATTTGTAATTTACAACAGTTTGATTCTATTATGATGGTTTTATATTTCTAATAACATAAGAAAGTTTTAAGACTTAACAAGATGCAAAAAAAATTACATATTTTTTTACTTTACAACTCCTTTTTTTAATTGTGATTTTATTAAAAATCAAGGAAAATTAATTAAGTTAAGTTTTTTAATCACCAGTTGTGAAATATTTAGTATCATTTTGTGAACTTCGCAATTCCATTAATCAAAACTGTACCAAGAAATTATAAAAATATCAATGTTCAGAAAGGAAGAAACAAAGACAATTTAATAATCTACATGGAATTTATTGGCAGACAAAAAATTGAATACAATAAAACACTTTCAGCACTTTTTCATGAATTAGCAGTGATTGTTGCTGATATATATAAAAAAGTATAACAATGCACAACCTTGGCGCATTTTGAAACAGAACGGAACCATCCTAATAATGCAGATATAGAAACATCCTTTGAAAGATGTCAAAAGTTCATTTCATATTTCGTAACAGTTAAACTTTAAAAATGTGCACAGAGCTAACGGCTTTTCACAGTTCTTCTCATCTTGCAAAAACACAGCAGAAGCCTGAACCATACAAACACGAAAGACAAAGGGAGAAAAAGAACTTTTTAAATCTTTCCATCCCTCCCAGCAAGAAAAAAAACAAACACAATTTCCATCACCAACACACATATTTTTTTACTTTACATTAAGTTTTTAGACCATTGTTAGGTCAGAGAATGCAACAAAATTACAAAAAAAAAGGCGCTGCACTTTTATTTTCAATTCAAATGGTGATACAATAAAAAAGCAGCTATATAAAACATTAAAAAATGGTCAATCAATCTATTTCGAAATATAAAATATATGGGGTTAATAGCATTTAGAAGAAAGATGGTTACAAAAAAAAATACAGAAGAAAAGAAGTAATAAAATATCACAAAATAACTAAGCAATGAGTTGGTTGAGGATTTCTAATATAAAAGAGGCAGGCAGGGTTCAGAACAGAAAAAAGATGAATAGTTTTTGAAGAAAGAAAGGCAGAAAACGTTTGTTGGCAATTGAACATCCAGTAAGCTCCACAACAACTGGTCACCAGAGAAGGGAGGCAGCTTACGAGATTTGACGAACGATCTGGGATCATCTGGAAGGGGAACAAAAAAATAACATCAAACACTTATTACTGTTATGTATTTTGTTCATTCAGCAGCCAATTTACTTTTATTGGTTAAGAATTCTTAATTTGTCAACTTGTGAGTAAAAATAAAATTTGTTTGACCTTTTACTTTTTCAAACACCAAACAAGCTCACAACCCCCCTAAGTTACTCGCACATGCTTTAATTTTATTACACCAATTATAATTATTTTTTTTTTAATTCAATGTAAATTACAAGCACCTTTAAGATTTCATTTAATGTGCAAAAATAATTTGTGCCTCTTATTAGTTAATATAAATTTTATGATGCAAACATATGAAAGAAAAAAAAAATTTCACAGCCACATCAAAATATTTATATTAAAAGCAAACATGTAAGAAACAATGTTTGAAACATAAATATATAATAAAACTATGTAAAATAGAACAGGTGACACATAAAACTTTTATATTAAAAATTTCAAATTGCTCTACCATAGGAACAATATACGCCGATAAAAAATTTCCCCATTATTACTATCGCCAGAACTATATTACTTTTCTTAGACAGCATATTTTAATACAATTCTAAATAAGTGTTTATATGAAACTATTTTAAATTTGTACAAAAATATGTGATAAAATGCAAATGTAATTAATATATGTCAAAACCACTCAAACAACACAAATATATTCCAAATTTGTTAGAAAGGAGGGGGGATAGAAAAACATTCACACATTTTAACAATACAGAAGCATTTAAGCAGAGAGCAGACTATTTGAACAGTTTTATGAGACAGGAGAGGAGGGGTTCCAATAAGTAAAAAAAATTCATCTCTAGAGAATAAAATAATAGAAACAAAATGTTTTAAAAGGTATTCTTTATTTGATTTAAAAATAAGAATCATGCCAAGCATAAAAACAGTTATCAAAGTACAAGGAAATAAATATTAGTGAAAGACGAGCCCAAAGCATTTGCAATGAAATTTACTTTTAATCAGCCCATTCACACAAATTCACTGAGCTATAAAACCACACTTTGGTCTATTTAAAGTTCTTTCATGAAAATGAGATATCTTTAACACTTATTAAAGGGTGATGATGGAAGGAAGGTTAACTTTGATGGATTATGGCTTCAAAATGAAATTCAAAAATTTACAAAGATTAATTAATATTAATGTTATCTGATTAGCTAATAAATTTCGGGAGAAAATTCAACTAAAATTTAAAATAATATTACATGTTATAAAAGCAAAATAAATTTAAGAAATTTTTTTTAAAAAAATTTGATTCATGCTCACTTTATAACACCCTATATTTCCTAATTAGTATCTATAGAAATAGTATCAAAGTAAGTCATTTCAAACGAAATATTTGTATTTCTAAAGAAATTTTAGGTGTCAAAGCTCGAAATACTCTTATGAGTATATCATCCTCCCGTGAGTATAATTTATTAAAATATGAGTTTAAACAATGAAAAATCAAAACAAATACAATATCTGACATTTATGTGAGAATAGCTGTTTAATTTTACTTATTTTTCTACACCAAAAATCTAACTCCATTATGATTTTTTTCTGCAATGTTTATATTTACAAATTGAGAACAAAGAGGTAAATTTTTGTCATTTGAAATGTGAGGAATTGGCAAGTGACTGAAAAAGATATCAAATGGCACCCAAAAGAGAGCAAAATGTGGTTTTCTCAGTGAATGTCCCTCTGATGTCCACCACCAGAGAGCACGCACCTAACCTTGCTTGCAACAAAGGAAAGCTCACATCGATTGGATGTCCTTCAGCGTGCTCTCTACTTCCTCCTGAAGAAGATGGTTCTTTTCACGTTCCAACAAAATTTCATCTAAAAAAAAAAAATTTTTTTTACATTAAACAGCAGAAATTCCACAAAAAATATCAGTTTTCACTACAATTCAGCTACATAAATTTAACTTCAAACAGCAGATTTTTAAAATATCAATTTGTCTGTTACATATTATTAATCATGAAAAATCCTTTCTTTAAGTTCTAACATATTGTTTCCTGTACAAAATACACAGAAAATTATTGAGCATACTGAGATAAAATACATTAATTTTAGAATATCACAAACAGATTTTAAAGCTATAGAAATGCATTTCTGAAAGCAATATAAATTTAATGCATTCCAGAATTTAAAACACAAATCCCCATCACACTGATTTATGCTATGATTTCAAAGTTACCTAATTAAAAATACACATTATGTCTAATTAGGATGGGAATAATTTTATATACCTTTGAAGCAGTTAAGTTTGCCCAATTTAATAAACATTAGCATACATGTCACAAAAAATACAAATAACTAAAGAACATATTTCTTGAATACAACATTATGTATTCCCATTCATAATATTAACATCTATTTTCCACTACCCAATAATAAAATAGGTTGTTTATGCAGATTCTAGAATGAAAAGGAGTAATGAGAATAATACAGCTTAGATTCATTCACATTTGCAGTTTGGTAAGATTAATATGCTAAAATTACACTTTATGAAATATAACACAGACTAACTTACCTTCAAGTCTATCCACTTCTTTTTGAAGTTTCTGAACAGATCGTTCAGCATATTCAGCTCTAGCTTCAGCCTTTGAGGAAGAGGAAACGTCTTTATTTATTTATTTTTTTACTTTAAAAATGGTAAAATAACCATAAGAATATATTTACAAAAAAAAAGACTTGTAGAAGGTTTAATTATTACACACTTAAGTAGCTCTGTGACTATAATACATAAACCTTTAAAAATTTGTCACATTTCTTCACATTTAATTTTCACTAAATCTATTCAATGAATTATAATCTTTAATAACATAAAATTTGAGATTTTCTTCACGCAAAATTAAGAATGTTTAAAATAAATCAAAACATGTTAATTAGTTTACTTAAACTAAATTAACACCATATTACAAATGCAAAAGTTATGGTTTACAAAATGCTTGATTTTGAGACATAAGAAACTCCATACTTCTTGAAGCCTCTGTGACAACTGACGAATATTCATATCATATGCTTCTTCTTTTTGCAAGGCCTAGATTAAAACAATACATTAACAATTACTAAAAGATCTAAAACAAATTATATTCATAATAATCACATGGGAAAAACTTACTTTCTCTTCACACACTTCAAGAGATTTCATGTTATTACCAACAACTCTTAATTCTTCTTCTAAGTCTACAATTTTGCTGGGGGGAAGAAAAAAAATATTATAACATATGTAAAAATTAGGTGTTTAAAAACCAAACATAAGCACACATGCATAATAACATTAAAAGTTTAACACTGAATTTTTAAAGATTTAAAATGAGTTATGCAAATATGTCGATAATCACACAAGCACTTTAAAAAAAATCTCACTATCTTTATAAAATAATTAAAAACATTTTACGGGTTCAGATTAGCAACTTGAACTGAGGCATTATAATTTAAAAGAAATTTTTTTAAAATTCACATGTACTTTTGAAGAATGGCTTAAAAGAGCTGTGAAACAATTTTTCCAACCAATTTCCTTTAAAGCACCAGGATTTCCTCCCTAAAATAATTACATACCTTGTGGTATGAAATACTTTTTAATGTTTAGATCAGGGAAGGGAAATTGTTTTGACTCGGAGGCCACTTTGTGGAAGCAAAGGCTATTTTACGCATTTTTGATTCCGTGGATGTAATGTTAATTCTATGGAATTTCCGATTATCATTCTCGCATCTTTATTCTTTTTCTTATCTGAATGCAATTAAGTGCATCTGAAAGAGCAAAAAATAATGAATGCTTCTGCAGAACTTTTTTCCTCCAATTTTTAAAAGTCGAAGGAAAAAAGTAAATTCTGTGGAAATATTCATTATTTTTTGCTCTTTCAGATGCACTTTATTGCATTCAAATAGACCAAATAATAATGATGTGAGAAATAAAGTCAAAATTCCAAAGGATTAACAATATATCCACAAAATCAAAATGGTGGGTAAACGGGAACCGTAATATCAGCAGTGATGGGATAAGAAAACAAACTTAATTCAAGCTCAATTTAGTCCTGAAATCTTTGTGTGTGTGTGTGACCTCATCCTCCAAACTCTACTGATGATCCCAAGTTTTAACAGAAAACTTTCAGGTACTTTACTGTTTTCCTAATCATGAGAAATGATAAAAATTGCTTTCTCTGCTTTCCTTGCAAATAGATCTAGTTTAGCTCTGGACGTACGTGAAGGAAATCTCAATTCAAGGCACAGTTTTCAGACTTTCTTGGAGGACCACAAAAAAGCTCTTAATGGGCCGCTGTTTATCTACCCCAATTTTGATGGTAATTTATTTTAATACATATATTCTACACAGAAAAGCCTTCAGAAACAATAAAACATTCCATCCTCAAGCAAATAAGTATATTCATGAAGTATTTATGGAAGGAAAGGAAAAAAGCATTTCTATGTAATTTTCCAAAAATCTTCAAGATAATGAATGAGTGAATAAATACTTCTCAAAATTTCAGAAATTAGACTTAGCAAAAATGTATCACAAGTTTCAAACAATCCTAACCTTTCTATACATTTTAATAGGGAATAACTTTATTTTTTTGGGGGGAAGAAGGGGTATAAAATGATAGAAGTTATCACGACATATAATTTACAAAGAATCACAAAATAATTCAAAGAGACTTATACACAGGAGAGCAACATAAATTACATATCTGAACTAGAATAATATTATGAGCATTTACCTTTCGCCTAGGGATGCCCTTTCTTCTGCACGTTCCAAATCGGCTTCTAGCATAGCAATACGACGAGCCATCTGAGAAATACAAAAGTTTGCATTCAAAAGGCATGCAGAACAAGCATTTAACACTAATCTATGGGGGTGGAGGGAAATTAACTACAATTCATCAATACACACAGATAACTAATTGAATCATGCCAGTTAAGAATTGCATATAAGTATACAGCATTCCAAATCCACCAAAATCACACACCTTTACTTTAGAACTAATAAATATAATTTCAAAAGCAAAGTTAGTTACAAAATCAATTCCAGAACCAAGGAATATTAGAATGGAATAGAAAAAAAAAATAAGTACATTAAGAAAAACTTTTAAATGGTTATCAATAATTCAAATACCGAAAAGTCTGACAATAGTTCTATTTTTTGTTCATTGAAGAAAAGGGAAAAAAGTTCTGAGCTAAAACACATTATTGGAATTGATACTATGAACTGTCCTTCAAAGATATGAATCATTTTGAAATTAAAAGCAACATTAGATACAGGATAAAGAGATAACTTTA
The DNA here is from genome assembly GCA_019974015.1 of Nephila pilipes. Taxonomy (NCBI): domain Eukaryota; kingdom Metazoa; phylum Arthropoda; class Arachnida; order Araneae; family Nephilidae; genus Nephila; species Nephila pilipes. The sequence continues at coordinate 350,112 of BMAW01092770.1, forward strand.
ATAGAAGTACAAAATGTAATTAAGCAGTACATAATTTTATATACTGAATGTTATTTAAGATTGAGAAGATACAAAGGATCCTTCCCTATTCTGTTCCCATTCATTATTTTAAGTAATTTAGATGACAACAGATTGAAAATAAAACAAATATGAACATCTAAAAATATTAGTTCTCATATCTATGCCATAATAATGCAAACACACTAAAGTGATGTAAAATGAAGAGGAACATGCAATACTACAATAGGAGAGAAGAATTTAGCATAATAAATCAATAATTATATTAACTATACACTCAAGACAGCAGAGAACATTAAAAGCACAATGTATCAACTTTTAACAGCACACAATTTCATGCAAATAAAACGTTTCTCACAATGAAATTCTGATGAATTTGTTTTATTAGATTTCTTACAAATCTGCAAAGTAGAATTTCAAAATGCAACTCTGATAATAAGTTTTTTTATGATTAAAAGAAAGTTTTTGAGATTGATAACAAAAGAGCCACTAAATACTTCCCTTCAATACTTATAAATAAGAAATAGAAAGCTATAAATTTTAATTTCAAAATTAATTTTTGATCAATAAAAAACGTGTTTCTTTGAAGATCCTGGATGCTTCATGAAAAGCAAAGATCGCATTTGAGCATTCAGAAAGAAAACTTAATGTATTCATTAGATTATAATCCAAAAAAATTCCACAAAATTTTATACATTAATCCTTCATTTATTCAAAATTACAGATGACTAAGATAAAAAAAAAATACAGTCAATATATTTTCAGTGAGGAAAAAAAAAAGCCCTGAATATATTTTTTTACACTGCATCTAATAAACAGTCTCAATTAGCTATTAAGTGTAATAAATTACATGTCAAACTGTAAAGGTCTAATTATTATCTTTGAGCAAACTCAGAGAAAACTAATACATCATTTATAGAATCCCAGGACTCATATTTAAGAAACTTTCAGCAAAGATAAGTTTTGATAATAAAATTTGGAAAATAACACAAGTTTAAAAATTTTCCTTTAAAACACAATTTGTTAGCTTCAAACCTATTAGTAAAACAAAAAATTCAAATGCCTAATTGGAAGAAGAAAAAAAAATGTTTCTTCATGGAAGAACTAACTGCATATAGATGTAATCAATAACCAAGTTCTGTATACCAAAATATATTTTACACAGATTTTAAATTACACAGATTACTAGATATTAATAAACATCAGAATTTTTTTTTCCAACTCATAAAAGCAGATTAAAAATAGATTGCAATTTCTTTAACTACACAAAGGAATACTCATGCTGTATCATATCTGAAACAAAAAATAAGATGTGTTAGTGTTAGTCATTCAGGATGCTTATAAAAAGCATATACATTAACCTCACTTGATTCCAGCTGTTATTTTACACTCCAGAGGTGAAATTACTGAAAGAAGATTATTTTATTATATTGGTCACACATAACATATATATGAAATAATAATCAGTTTCTTAATCCTGTAATTTGTAAATGTTTTCTTTCCAACTTATAAAGAACAGAATAAAGTAAAATTTTCAATTATTGATTTAAACATTAGGTAAAACATGTAGATCTAAAAATAATTAAAAATATAACTTTGTATTTAGATTTTAGCTATGGCTTAAAAAAAGGCAGTATTGATAAATATCCTTATTTCCATTCCAGAAAAGTACATAAAATCTATATCAATAAATAGATGAAAAAACATTCAAATAATTTTTATTAATAAAGTATGATGATTTGAAACATTCATAAGAGACAAAAAAAAAAAAAAGAAAGAAAGAAAGAAAATCTTACAGCACAACCATCAAAAAATTTATTTTTTACTTGAAAATTTTAAAATATTAACAATGTTACCTAAATTAATTTTTAACATTGTGTTGTATTCTAAAATTTGCAAAACTTCTTTTAGAAAAGCTAAAATAAGATTTCTTACTTCTTCATATTTCTTATCCGATTCTTCGGCAATTAATCTTGCTTGACCTAATTGAGTTTCAAGAAGAGATATTCTATCATCTTCCATATTTGTACGATTTTCCAAAGCTTTACGAATACTGCAAGAAATGAAATTAAAAATGAAAGGTTGAAACAGCACAATAAACCTTTAAAATATATTCAACTATTTAAAAACTGCCTTGTAATATTAAGAAAATATATTCTAAAGAGAAAATTTTGTAAGATTAATATCTATAGAAGTAATTCAACACAAAATTTCAGAAGTTATGAATATTTGTACTTTCAATAAAAAGGATGAATGAAATAAGTTAGAATGAAATAAGAATGAAGAAATATTCAAAACAATTCAAGAAACAAACTAAGTTATATAAGTTAACAATTATATATAAGAATATTTTCTTTTCTATTTCAGAGTAGCATTACATTATGAATAAAGAGTGTCCAGAAATATTTATGAATAATGAAGATTGATTTTATAATATAATATGAAAAAGCTTAAAGAATGGAACATCAACAACAATGGATAGAAACTAAACCATTGATGAGTAACCTTTTCCTTCAACAAAATTTACTCCCAGTTACTATTACAACTGAGCTACATTTGAAGCCTGTTATAGTGAACAGCTACAGACCCAATAAAAAGTTCACTATATCCAATTTTATTGAAACACAGAACAGGAAGTGATTTTTTTCGATATTGGAAACCTGCCGATTTTGACAAGGAAAATCTCTTGCATATAGCCACCCAATCAGGTCCATCTAAATACATTTGATTATTTTCATTTTATCCTGAATAGCAAATGCTTCTTTCTTTATGGAATTCCTTTTTTTTTTCAACCCCCCCCCCCCCCAAAGGATATTGCTGAGAAGGTAGAATTTCTGTTCAGTTCAAATTGCAAATATGGATATGGAAAGGGAGAACATCAGATGCCTCTATGGTCCATTAAACTCTTGTTCTGATCAAGGGGTGGTTTGAAAAATGTTTTTTGTGATGGACAAGTGGATTCCTAGAAAAGGCAGGATGGATGATAGGGAGAGGAAGAATACTGTTTATCTGGTGAAGGGACAATGGTAGATTAATAATAACAATGGATTGGTTGAAGAGTGAGATTTTAAGTCAAATGTTTAGGAATGCTGTCATTCAGGATCCTTATACATACGTGTAAAATTACTTTTGAAAAAAATGTAAAAAAAAATAAAGTCAAAGGGAAATTTTAATCCACTAAAACAAACTTCCATTTCACCAGGAGTTCACTTCTCATATTTGTTTCATTTCAATCCTTAATGTTAACTAAATTTCCTACATTACATTATAGAAACAAGTTTGACCAGATATGATAATAATTTGAACACCTTGATCTGAATTATTTTTAATTTTCAGAATACAAATAATTTCGCTTATCAAAATTGTAAGAAAATCATATAGTTAAAATTAACTACCTCACATAATCTAGGTTTATTTCATGACACATAGGCTAATAATAAAGTCTATTCATGAATTTTACAGAAAGAATGACAGTGGGGTTTTTTATGGTACAAAAGCCAAAGCAGGCCATGCTGTGCCAAACATTAGGGGAAAAAAACTATTTACAGAAAGAGAAATTCAATAATTTAGAAGCTGGGTTTTTTTAAAGGTTTGTCACTTAAAATTAATAAATATGGACAAAAATCATTCAACAGATATTTCATTACACAAAAGTTTAAGCAAGGACCTTAGAGGTTCAGAAAAATTTTAATAAAACAGCTACAAATATTTTAAAACTATATAATTGTGACTCATATCTACAAACTGATGTTCACAAAGCACATAATCCAGCCACCAAGCTACATTAATCCCAAACAAGAGAAAATTTAACTCCAATAAAAATGATTTAATTTACACAATGAAGAAAATTGAGAAAAGGAGTTATAGAATTCTCTTACCGTTCACTTTCATCTGCAGCTTGGGATGCTTCCTCCAATTTTGCAGTCGCAATTTTTAATCTCTCTTCAGAGCGCTCCAAGTCCTCTTCCAACAATTGAATTCGCCTATTTAATGCAGCTACTTCACTTTCAGACTAGAAAGAAAAACAAAATCACAAAGCAATATATTAAATGAATCAATAAAAATTTCAATGGCAAACTAATTTAATATATAAAAATAAAAAATTAAATACAAATTTCCCTACACATAAGCACAATTTGAAAATTCTTAATTTAATACCCAAGTATTTTTACAATATTAAAAAATAATATGAATAATGAAAATACATGATAATTTTCTTCATCTAAAAATTAACTGAAGAAAATAAGAAAAATCGCACACACATCCTTTAAAACAGCTTCAAATTTTATGAAACTTCCCATAATTATTTATTATAAAATTCATGGAATTTTAGATAAGTGAACAAGTATTCAGGAAGTTTCCCCTCCCAAAGTTTGTAGACAATATAAAAACTATAATCCTGCTTTATCCCCAGAAAAATTTCACATAAAGAAACAGGACATTGAAAGCCTGAGAGCTTCTTTCAGAGGAATCAAAAAATAGTGATATTACAAAAGAATTGGCTATGATACTATGAGTAAGAAACTATTCAGCAATAAAAAAAAAAAAAAAAAAAAAAAAAAACACCACTTTTTTTTTTTTAAAATCATAAGAGTTCAAAATTAGTTTACAACATCTCGGTGATGTTCCGTTGTAAAGAATTAAGTTGAAATCGATCATGATTAGATTAAACTTGTTTGATCTTGGTTTTAATATCGGGCTTCAGAAACTAACAGTTAACAAAATTCGTATTTATGACTTCATAAAATGCTTTCTCTCATAAAAAACATTTATCACATAACAGTATGAATTTAGGAAAATACACAAGTTCTTTATAATACACCAATGCAGACGGACATCTGTGAAAGGGGATAATGACAGCTGCAAAATTCACAGATTAAAGAAAATTGAATTTATTCCACACCCACATACATATATTATTATGAATCCATATGTTACAACAAATAATTTTTTCAATATGTTTACAAAATGATACATTTTAATGAAAACGTTAAAAATAAACTTAAAATGGACAATAATGAATCACATTTTTAATGCAATTAAATTGCAAAAAAATATTGAAGATAAATCTCATACACAATTTAACTATACATAATAATAATCTTTATGATTTTTTTCAACCAATATAGGAAATATAACAAATAATGAATTATTAAAATGTGTCTTGAGAAATGCATTTAAAATATCTTCTCTCATTAAAAACATATATCATGTAGTATGTCTTCAAGGAAAAGACATAATGTTGTTTATAATGAACCAATAAAGATAGATATCATCTGCGGGAGAGTAGAAGATGACAGTGACAGAAAGAAATATTTACAGAAAAATAAACCACACATTTTAGGTCATGTCGTCTCGTTATCAAACGCGAACAGATCCATAAACAGCATTCTCGAATTGCCCAACAGTTGGTGGGAAGGTCACAAATGCAACACGGTTACTCAAAATAGAACCACACTAACTCAAAGGCAAATTTTTTAATACAATATAAACTAGTACATCTACCAAATCTGAAATCACAGTCAAATGCCAACTTTCATACCTTCGTTTATTAATTGCAGACGTCGGCAAAGCAAATACACTCAGAGAGATAAATAATTAGCCATTTAATAAAATTTTATTTTAGATTCTTTTCATTAACAGTGAAAGATAAACGGGTATATTATAAAAACGGTAGACCTTAATGTTTTTATTTTAGTAGAATTTAGATTTCTACAACTGCTTAGTGTAATTACAATTTATTTGATCTAACAACCTAGACATAACTTTTTTTTTTATCGTTTTTGCAATACATAAATATGTAATAGTAAATTTTTTTTCTCTAGTATTAAACATAAGAAAATCCAATTGGATAACAGTAATGAATGCATTTAATCAACTCATCTATCAAAAAATCTTCAATCCATTTTTTGCTTCACTAAAAGCTATTTAAGAATTCATTTATTCTTCTAATTTTTCGGAAGTGGAAGGGAGGACTTCATTTTAAAACCTCGATTTTTAAGAATTAGAAGATGCATCATTGCAATCGAGTTCCCCAAGGCCATGGATGAAATTCTGTCTGTAGTGAAGAGCGATCCCAGTAGTTGTATAATATTATTGTGTGTAAGCTTCGTGCCGTTTCGGCGAGGGGAAAAACGTGCATTGGCTAATCGAACAAATAAATCTCACAACATCTGCTTCAACATTAGTACATCCACGCAGTGGTAGAGATTGATTTATTTATTAACTGATCAAACTGATTTGTACATAAACAAATGACTCTGGCATGGAGCCAGCTTTCCAATACAGGACACTACAAATAACCTTGGGCTATCTTACCGCTTAAGACTCTTTTTCAAGGGGACTCATTATGAAAATACCATTTTTGATAATCGCCATTCTGCTGCTCATTTGTTAATATGGTTTTAAACAAGAAAGTATCTTACAAATGAATTTCGTAATATTTAAAGAAGATAATAATAAATTAGGTATAATGCATACATGTACTAGGATAACAATGAACAAATACTTCGAAATATGATTCACAATATAAATGTATGTGTAAAAACAAATATAAATTTGTTGCGATTCGAAATTTAATGTTTAATCCAATTTAAATTAGCATACGAATAGACCTAGGAACATTCGCAGATAATATAAAAGCACAACTAAATTTTTTAATAATCCTGATGCAAGAATGTATTTATAGGTCGGAAAATATTGCTAAGCTTATCCACTCTACAAAAATTTTAAAATAATCAACACACACACAAAATAATAATAAAATAAATAAATAAATAAAAATCCCATCCTCCAAAAGTCTGGAACTGAAAAGAAAAAAAGATGCATCAAGGGGCCATGATTTTTGCACAAATTAAAAATGTCCTAGTAGCTTGAGACAAAATATATTGCAACATTAAAATCCGAAAAGTGAAAATTAATAATTTTAGTTTAATTTTTATTAACGTCGCACTAGAAGCAACACTAGGGCTATTGGCGACGGGCCTCATAATTTTGAGCCACGGTCAAGTGACGAGGACGACACCTGAGCTGGCACCCCTCTCCTAACATCCAAGCCACGCCAACGGGAGGACTTTGGATCCCGACAGATTTGACGTGCATCAGCCCCGGCTACACGGCGGGTCTTTGGCGGCCAAGGATCGAAACCGCGACTGAACGAAAAACCACCGGTCACGAATCCGAACCCGTGACTACTAGGCACTGCGACCACGCGAAAATTAATAATGAAAAGCAAAGATGAGTCGGACTTTCATTTCTAACATAAGCATTCTTCATATAATCCTAAATTATATTGGAAGAGAGACTCCAAATAACTAAAACCAGAAGATAAAAGAACCCAAAATGTTAAAATTATTTTTCTTTTCATTATTAGTATATTAGAATACATGATAATAAATGCTTTTTGTGGTGTTAATTTCCAAGGAACTCTCTATTCGTTCTTCCCGGATTTTTGATAGATTGACAATTTATCTCGTAATTTTGAATCTTGGTCAAATGACGACTCATGAACTGGCACCTCCCTCTCCCAACTTCCACACCAGGTCAATGGTAGGATAAGGAGCCTCGATAAATTTTACGTGCATCAGCCCGACTAAGCGGCGTGTCTGCAAGGACACTTGGACTTGAACCCACGACTGAATGGAAACAACGATGGCCGCGAGTTCGCAACTTTGACCATTAGTCTACTAAGGCAGAAGAAAGAATGGGGGGAATGGGGGAGCCTCAATAGTTTCTGCAATTCTCTTCGAAGCTGTACAAAAATGTATCAATGTTAATAAATGAACTAAATTATGAGATTAATAAGTTAACTAAATTGTTAATTGACATGACTAATTTCCAAGATAACATGTTACCAATAAGAAATACTAATTTTTAGCCATATCCAATTCCTCAACTTTAAAATTTGGTTAAATACCCAATTTCGAAAACTCTGTTACTTAAGTTTTGAGGAGTGAGCTACATAGGAACACTTTCAGTTTTGTCAGAGTTAAGATCAAAATAGTGTTTTTTTTGAAGGGTGTAATTTTCGAAGCTAAGCATAATTTACTTTCAAGTATGCCATCCGTTTATAAAAGAATAAAATGCGATTGATAAAGCGATTCCTTTTTTTAAATGGTCAAAAGGACTTTTAAAGAGACAAAGATACGAGATATTTTTTATGTGACTAGTTAAAATAAGGCGTCGATTAACGTTAAACACATTCATCAAACAACCTCGTCTCTTACTTACTATTCTCCCAAATGAATGAACGAAAGCAATTCGCCAGATGAAAATTGTCAGTAGTGACCTTCTGTTGATTATTTCAGGAAGAGAGTCATTTTAATCCGCGGTCCTTGTAAAATTTCCTTCGTGCGTGCGGCGACTCGAAATACAACAATATAGAAAATTTTCGCTTAAGAAAATCTTGTTGGAGACGTCATTAACTAACTTGCTAAATTAAGAAATGTCCCAATTTAATTATAAAGTGTGATATCGAAACCCCGAGTTATTTTATCTGGTTCTTGGTTTAAAAAAGATGGGGATCGATCGCAGTAGAGCTGCAAAATTATTTTAGCATGAGCTGACTCCTGCGCACACTAGAACTTTTTACATTTTTAAGTCACATCCTACTAAGATTTCGACTCATTGTCTAAGTCATAAATATTACATCTTGATTTACCCAAAGCCTGTCCTTCAGAGTAATACAATCAAACTAGCAGACACCTTAACTACCACAGCCCTTTAAACAATTCCGAGGTAACTTAATACTTTGATGGCCCTAACACTTCGTGATCAGTGGTGTTTGAATTCCGATTCGCCGATAACAAACATGCAGAACGTGAGGATGTCGAACGGCACAGCGCAATGTGGAAGTTTGGTGAATGAGGTACCACCTCAAGTGTCCTTCTAGCCCCCCGACTGTAGTTCGAAATGAAAGATCTTATGTAATTAAAAACATATTATAACATAACTTTCGTACAGCGAGTTGGTTGTTTATTGACGTCGCACTAAGAGGCAACACGAAGCGACAAGCCTCCTCATTTCAAGCCCCGGTCAAGTGACGAAGGTGACACTTGAACAGGCCATCCTCACTATCTTGATTTCCACACCTCGCTAAAGAGAAAACTTTGCGCCTCAACAGATTCAATACACATAAGCCTCGCTACACGGCGAGTCTTTAGACGCATTTGGAAGCAACATGAGGTTTATTAAGTTTTTTTGAGGCAATAGGGTCGAATCCCCGACATTTCATGGAAAAGACGCCGCCCATGTGCTAATGACCATGTATGCTGCTCTCACTCGCATAGTTGAGTGAGAGCGGCATACTTTCACGTAAAATTTAAGTATGTTCATTCATAAAATGTGTTCCATAATTCACCACCTACATATATTTGCAAAGTTCTAGTTTGGGCTTTTTCTCTTAAAAACGGAGTGAGTTGAAAGGTTGTGAATTTATGAAGAGCTATATCTGGCTATGCTGCATCAAACTCGAACACCTATAAGAACCAATATCGATCTCAATATTCTAACATCATTCTTCTCTACTCAACGGACGATAATGGCGTAATTTCCGATTAAAAAAAAAAAAAAAAGATTCAAAATTTCAAAATTCTTCACGCACAATACCAGGGCTCCTACGGCCATGTTTATGCAGCTGCAGAATTCGATACAACATAGAGAGATCTCTGTACCCAATATGGAAATACTCGGCACGTCGCGGACGAGCTAAGAAAAGAAAGAAAACCCGGATATGGCGCCGGAAAATGATATAAAAACAGCCGGATCTTGGTTTCATCCATGTCAATGCTCGAAACAGGAGATGAGTCCAACTGATAGGAATTCAAAGGATTTTATTTATTTCGTACTAAAAGAACAAATTGGGTTACTATCGATGAAAAGGAGGTTGGATCGTTTGTCTCTGCCAAGTGGATAGGTTTGGTTTTATTAACGTCGCACTAGAAGCAACACAAGGGCTATTGACGACGGGCCTCGTAATTTTGAACATAAACTCTCAAGTGAAGAGGACGACACCTGAGCTGGCACCCCCTTTCCTAACTTCCACGCCACGCCAACGGAGGACTATTTTGGGTCCCAACAGATTCAACGTGTATCAGGCCTGGCTACACGGTGGGTCTTTTGTGGTACCGAGACTCAACGAAAACTGCCGGCCGCGAGTCCGATGCCCTAACCAAGTGGAAAGATTACGGTTGAAGTCTCAATTATATCCACGAACGTTTTGTAAAATAATAAGAGGTAACTCTTTCACATTAAATGTGGATTGTCGGCACTGCGTGAAGTAAAGAGTGAATTTTAAGATTCGTACCTCATCAACTGAAAATAGTGCCCACGGAATTTCAGCGGCTAAGATCGCGAGCGAACTGACAAACTTCGATTTCAATGTTGAGTAACGATTCCATCAAATGTTTCTTGATTGTTAATTAACGAAGACGAGGAAGGCACCTAAACTGGCATACCCTCATCAAACTTACACACCACTATCATTACAATATGAAATCGCAACCTTCTCAGTGTTCTGTTATTAACACACACACCCTGCACGCACACTGTTGAGTATCTCCAGCGCAATTTTCATAAAAATCAAATCATATGAAATCAATAACATTAAACATAATATAAACATTGAGAGTTGTTGCTTTAAACATCCATTCCCTCGAAATAATTTTAATCTCTATATACCCCAATAACTGCTATGAAACAATCAATGTCCAGGCGGAGTTCAGATTCATTTACCCAGCAGGAATTAACCAAATACACTCGTCCTTAGATTTCTAAACAAAATGTTGATTCATGTATCAAGAATTTAAGATTTCATTTATTCAAAAGAGAATTTGTTTCTATAAAAATGGAACAAACGCCAAATGTATTAATAATTCACCACAATTTCAGCAGCAGGGATCCAACTACAAAATAAAATTCCTAGTATGTGGAACTGATGTTCATCTAAAGAGAGTAACCGAGATCCACAACATTGGAAGATTCGTCATCGAATACCAAAACCATGACTTCCATCCAGCACTGCTTGCAAGAATGGGATCACTCGGGCAGTGGGTACACAATCAAACAAATCACTGAAATATTTCAGTTTATTAACCATTACGCAGAATATAGGTCGACGATAAGCGGTAAGTCAAATGATTACCAACAAGATTTGCAGTTTAAATCAAAATCAATGCATCCTCTCTCCCAAAGAACAGATAATTGCCATCCTTCCGCACTAAATGGGAAGATGGAAAGTGTTTTATCGGTTTCCAGTCTGATAGAAATCGCCAAGCGTGACACGGGAGAGACGGGGGAGAAAGCAAACAATTTTGAACTAATGAACCGAGGCGACTAATGAGGCGCTTTAGTTCTCATCCTCAGCCAGCTAATATGAAGAAGAGCGCGAAAGAAATTGGCTAATTTTTCCTGAAACACTGTGTAACTACCTGGGTTTAGAAACGGAGAATATGGGGTTTTTTTTTATCGTCCAAAACGGTTATTTTTTCAAACCAGAAGTTTCACATAACAGTAGAATGCTACTAATTAAAAGAAAGTAAACATGCACATATTAAAAAATGAAAGTAAACAGGCATCAGAGGTTTTCAAACTTTTTTTGTTGACGAACTCAACAGAAAAAATTCAGATCTGACGCACATCCTAGAAAGGATTTGTTATTTATCACATAATTTCGGTTACTCCCTTTTGTCATTTATGATCTGTTCATTAAATTGCACACGACATTGGAAGAATTGTACTGTTTATTAAAATTCCCACTCCGTTAGGAGATCGAGTCTTATGACTCGTGTTCCATTAAACAGTCGACACAGTAACCCTGGCATATGCGCACTACAATTAGAAAATCACTGGTATACCAGAGTGGTTCAAAAAATACCTTTTTGTAAACAAATGACGTTGTTAGCAAGCATTGTGTGCTGCTAACATTCAAGCGGTGCTATAACAAATTTGATACTGATTTTTAGGTTGGTTTTGATTTAGCCGCGTCGAGCTGTCACCGTTGAGAAGACTTGGATTTACGATTATACACCGGAACCAAGCAACAATAAAACCAATGGCATGTTTCCGGTGAATCAGCTCCAAAAGAAGGTGATTTTTTGGGATGCGAAGAGTTTCAAATTTATTGAGTAAAATCGATCACGAGACAAAATTGCATTGTGTTAGTTTTCCCATTTTCTAACATGGGTTCTTTTTTAACAGCTCACGTGCTAGGTTTTCCTTCTCGCAATCCGCAACAGCAAACGTATCACCCGAACACACAGTAACATCACATCAAATGCCGGACACTGTCAAACAGACTTCCGAAAGCAGTCACACGACTAGATATGTATGGTAAAAGCGTGGCTGGCAACTGTGAGCAGAACACTATCGCAGTGTGAATCACCGCGCCAGATAGAGAAAATGCTCCAAGTGTTGGCCAACGCCCGTTCTCAGTGCGGATAAAAAGGTGTCTTTGTGCTCGGAAGAGAACCTTTTACGGACTATCTCCCGCTGCAGGATGTTGGGTAACTAACTGCGCGGTCGCCCGAGGCTATAACTGGGAAAAAGACCACAACACAAACCCTCAAGCGGCGTCAATCTATGCGGTGAAGAGAATCAAGCGCACACTGATTTTCTCCCATTCAACAAGATTGCGACATCACTGATTTTAACAAAGCTTGAATTACACTTGCAGATTTCCTAAATAAACCTTATAATGTACAAATAGTTTTTTACAACAATGCGTTTTTTCAAATAAGTAAATAACAAGGACACTGTTTTCCTCCAAAATTTCTAATTCATGTTTAGAAGACCATGGAAATAATGTGCACACATCTAATTTTAATTAAAATATCATTAGTTTTAAGTAAGGTAAAAAAATAATAAGGAATGAAAAATAATAATGGGAGATAAAACATTGGAGTTTATTCACAATACGCAAAAATTTAATAAGGCATACAATTGTCCTCTTACACATCAATACAATTTTCTAACACAAACACATACCAATATGGATAATATAATTTCAAACTCACAATACGATATTCAACTGCGATCACTTTAAGACAATCAACAAATGCATTAAAAGAAATGGCGAATTCATCAGACAATAGCATCTAACGGTTGGCAACGAACGAATTTTTTAATGGATATCTAGGGAGGCATGTTATTTTTACAAGTAATGCACGGAAGAGAGAGAATAGCTCATCTCCCTCTCCATCCACACAAAACCAATACCGTTCGAACCGCAAAGGGCATTGTTATTACCGCTCACGAGTTCCAAACCAACCGGACTCTGAATGCAGAATTCTTTTTTCCGATAATAGAGCGACAACATAAAGGGGCTCTGAGCACCAGTAACACCAGCTGGTTAAAAACGTCGGAGAGATGATTCAAAAATTTCGGAATGCATTGGCGAGGAACCTGTTTGTGGAAAAGGTCCGAGCGCGTTCCCCTCCTCTCCCTGCTCTCTTGACAGTGCATCGGCCCGAGGAAAGAGGGGAGGCAGGTTAAAATATCGTTTTGCGCGGCCTCTTCCTACCTGCAACAAGGTTCACTCGGTGTCGGAGAAAACAAGTTGGATCGGGACACGTCGGCTCGTTGTGAAACACTACCAACAAAAATCCGCCGGTTCACGCGTTTGTGGTTCTTTCATGAATTCATTCCCAAGAGATGAGCTTTTGGACATAAGCTATGCTTAAATATATGAAACTTTTCCTATTAGGTCCGAACGACAGAGAGAGTCAGCGGAAGAAGTCAGAGAAAAATGGAACGGTGCCTCATAATAATAAAAAGAACATGGTTTTGTTCGATATGGAATAAAATTTCGGAAGGGAACACCAAAAGCGATAAACCTCTCCTACCCATGAAATTCTTTTTTTAAATTATTAAATTAGAGAGATTAACTGTGGAAAAACATGAAGACGCATTGAAATCCATATAAAGTTAAAGGTACATTTACTTTTGAAAACATATCGCAAAAACTCGATTACAGCATAAAAACATTTCTTGCTTTAAAATTTTAATCAAAATGACAATTAAAAAGAATCAAAATGGCGAATAGGCGATAAGCTTTAGGTTCAAGAAGAAATCCGTACTTTAACGAGGTTTTCGAAAGAATATAGCGAGTTTTGATTAGTTTTGTCGTAAACAGCAAGATTCACAAGTGAGATATCGGCAACGGGTGTGATAACTAAGTATGTCATGCAATAATATTCGGTTAATTAAAAAATAAATAAATAAAAACAAAATAAATAAATAAAATGAAAAATGACAATTACGTAAGTTTCTTTAAAAACCGAAAACAATGTCTTATGTCAACAAAATATCTCTACAAATGGATTTAATTAAATTACGCTAATCCCCATGATGTTCACATTTCGAGGATTAGCAACGTCATTTTAAACCTCGGTCAAGTGACGATGACAACATCCGAGAGCTGGCACCCCCTCTCCAAACTTCCACAAGATCGGGAGAAATCAGGGTCTTTACAGATTTCACATGTATTAGCCCCGCTCATGCAAGTGAAATCTGTCAAGTGGCATCAGGACTACGGCGAATACCTTCTATTTCAGGAGTAAAATTTATGAATAGGTTTTAACTGTCATAAATTGCGAATGAAATTAAAAGAAAGCTAAAAGTAAAAATAGATCACATTCATATAACAAAAATATTTAGCTATCAAATATAAATAAAACTTTTAAATGACTCAGTCTATAAATGTTCCCTAAATTCTAAATGTTTATTACATTTCACGATGAACTTCCTGGTCTTATAAATTGGCACTTAATCTATTTATTAAAAAAATTTCATGATGCTGTTTGATATAAAAGTAGATATATACTGTTATACCATTTTTTTTTTCTCTCTAAAAATAAATTTTGAAAAAAAAAGTTTATAGATATCACTCTGTACATTTGCTTTGTGACTCCGGTCTACTGACCATTTTGATTTCGTGAACATATTGTTTATCAAATGGAACTTCTCTACTTCCGCCCTCACACCTAAACTATTTTATCTATTTGGATGCAAAAAAAGTGCATTCTAAAGAACAAAAAATATTGAAGGTTTCTGCGAAATTACATTTCCCCTCAGATTTTTTAAAAATCTTTTTCTTCCTAGTAAAATTCTCTCAAACATCAGAGGGAAAATTGGGATTAACATTACGTTCACGAAATCAAAATGGCTGGTAGACGGGAGTCTTAACAAATATCTCAAAAATTTAAGAATTATAACACAATTTAAAAAAAAAACTGCATCGCAACTTGGGCACTGAATATCGGTATTAAAAAAAAATCAATAAGAACCGTAAAGCCATTCGAAGTTTTATGATAGACATTATTAATCGAAATAAAAATTTATTTTTTTCTGAATCGGAAGTAGAAATAAATTTATTTACAACGTAGACTTCTCGAGCGTTTAAGTTTAAAGGTATCCAAATGAAGGCCACCCGGTCCAAACGATAACTGCAACCAGTAATGAACTTGAAAGCAGAACCTAAATCAGGCCAAACAACCGACTGACCGGTGTGTTTGGGGCTTTCGTCTTTTTCTACGGCAATGTCTGGAACATTGAGTTCAAAAATTTTTCGGGTTGAAATTAATAAGGAGATTAGAATGCAACATAAGCTGGCTGCGAAGAGAACTCACGTTTTTCCAGACAGTCCTACATTCGAGTATTTTGACTGAAATTTCATTTTTTCTCTTCAGATAAAATCTTCTATAAAAATAATAACTTAGTAAGAGAAGAATGTAACTAACACGACTGCACGGTTCATTCCACGTCTCAAAAGAATGTTATAATCGGAGGAAAAAGAATACTTCTCGCACAAATGTTAACTCAAAGATTTTTTTCAAGGGGGGGGGACCTAATTCTATCTCGAAAGGCCTTTTACACTAGAAAAGCAAAAGAATGCAAAGCAGTTTAGTCAAAGGGCACAAGTTGTCCTATAAAATCTCTCTTCACAATGCGATTGGTGTCAATTACATCAAATCTTGCATAATGAGAATAAAATGTGGCTCAACACATTATTGCTTGAAATGAGCCGAACACATGCAGAATCAATACTAAATGATGTTCCATTCATTTCTTTCTAGAATACGACTTTTATATTTATCATTAATAACTTTATAAGACTTCCGAAGTCGAAAACGCATAAGAAATCAGCACAAAAATTTCAGAAACACATTTTACTTAATATCTAACGTCCCGTTGTCCTTAAGCTCAGCTTCAGGAAGCCGAAAATATCCGGTCTGAAGAAAAGCGACCACCTACTGAAACTAAGACACTAAATGCATCATAAGATCTCTCGTGAATAAGTTGTGAAAGAGCAAAAAAAAAAAAAAAAAAGTCGCAGTTCTTAAAACTATGTTAATAACCAAAGTATATTTTAAGAAATCCTATCAAGTATTCCATCCTATTTGAAATCATAAACAGAGTATACTTACGCAAATTACATTAAATTACTTACATTCACGAATCTATTCCTTTTACTTTTCAATAATAAATAATAACTGTGAATAAATGCTATCCATTAAATAAACATTATTTAATAATCTAAAAATTAGTAGATGCCCGTTTCGAGTGGGGGGGGGGGAGAAATGGTCACATTATTTATATCCCAACTACCTGACCCAACATCTTCCGAATCGAAGAACGATTTTCATTCAAAATTAAAACGCAAACATTAAGAGATCCTTTTACCATCGGTGCGGTAATTACATGAGGTCGCCGACAAGTGGGTCGTTTCAGGGAAACAGGCCCCTTTTTATTTACTATCTCTTTGGAACAATGTGAGACTGAATGAAACATACCAGTGGTTATATAGAAGTTCACACATTCAATAACGCTGCTAAATAAAACACGTTAGTGCATTTAATATAAAAGATAAAAAAGTTTCAAAATTTTGATTTTTTTACAATAAACTGTCATTAGAAATTTCACTTTATTAAGCAATTGCTTAGAAATGCTGAGTAATATAGCCATACCGCCATTCAAATCTTTTGTAAACATTTTTTCATAGGTATATGTAAACAAAATATATATCTTATCTCTGTGGAGGAGAGGTTAAGAATACGATAGCTTCTTTAACATCAGTACACTTCACTGATTAATTTTAAAATCGAGATTGATAAATGCAATGGTGTAAATAAAAAAAAAATATTTTTACAATTTCTTGAATCTGCTAAACGTATTTTTAAAGATGAACAAGATGTTCCTCAAGCAGATGTTGACAATCGTAACAATAGGCAACTGCACATACTTAAAATGCAAAACAAGATATGTATATTTCATTAATTTTTTGAAGAAATGCTTTACACATTTCAATATCAATAAACTTCTTTTTTTTCTTTTTTTCATACCGTTTTTATTAAAAAATTACTGGTTATGCAATAATAAAATCAATCAGAATGCTTTTATCTATCTTTGAATAATATTTAAACCGGTTTTTTTTCCCTTTAAAGAAGCACATATTCTCTCAACATTTTGTTCTTTTATATATCATATATATATAGGTTTGGGACCGAAAAGTTAGTGTAGAAATACATTGATCATAAGTTTATAGAATTGATATAATAGTAACAATGCTTATTCAATTTCAGATTATGAATTGTCAAGGCAGTACTTAACATTTATAAATAAATCTGCATTCTTATAAACATTAAAATAAAACAAAACTCGTCGAATTAGAAATACCTATCAGAATGGACACATTTAAAGAAAATTTATTTTTAAAATGTCCTTTAGTTGATATTTTGCATAGATATAAAGAACATCTTGCAGCACACCTGAATGTTATCCAATGTTTTAAACAGCAATCACAGCTTAAAAGATCAAAAGAAAATGACATCAATTTAAATCAAGTACATCATGAAAGTAAGGTACCTATAATTGCATACAAACCGAAGCCAGTTAGTTATATTGACATAAATGAAATGTAGCTTATTTCATCTGTTCAAACCTTGATTATTATTTTTGTTCTCACTACTAAAAAAAAGTTCAGTTCAAGAAAAATAATTTGCATTAAGAAACATTTGGGACTTCAGAACCATTAGCAAACAAAAATATGATATGATACTCTATGAGGAAATAGTAACGCAGAAAATTGAACAAAATGAGAATACAAGAATAAAAGGAGAGAAGTATAATATTTTTTAATTAAACAATTATTTTAACCACACACTTCTTTAAAAATCAATTTAATTTCTGAATACAAATTCCAAGTCTATCAAAACATAAAATGTTAAGAGCCTCTAAAAGAGTAATGTTTGAGAATATTAATATGTAACTAGATAAAAAGCAATATTAAAAGATAATATTCGAATAAAAGCATAAGATTCAAACACTGAAGAAAGGTTATAGTAAAATAGGGATTAAAAATGCAACAGAATTTTGAAGCACATACAGGCATCTTAATATTAATAGAATTATATATTTCTAAATTTAAATGTAAACACAGTCACCTGGACCCCCTGTGGTATTATCTTATTAGTCTCAGGAAGGTTCCCTGACCTTTTAGTTTAGCAGGCACAAGCAAACCACTTTGACTCACTTCTTCAATAGAAATCTTAGATCTTAGAATTAACTTTAATGGAACTAAGACTTTTCAATCTGCAACACATGTCACAACATATAAGCCTCTCCTAACCATATTAAATGGTTTTAGATTTCTATCAAGTGAATATCACAAGGGTCTTAGTATATAGTTTTTATCTTTGTTAACAAAAATGAAACAAAATATTAATTCAAATTGCATTCAGATTCAAATAATCAAATAATTATCTAAAAAAAAAAATCACAGGACTTCTCTAAAAAAATAAGAATAGCAGAATCAAATATGTAAAAAATACAAAAACTTTGAACACTGCAGCTTAACCAAAAAGAAACAGCTACCAAATTATTTATTACATAATAATTTACTTATAATTTAACCCTTTGTGGCTCAGTGTTCCACACAAGGGAACACATTACTTGATTAACTTCTCAAACCATTAAATTCACCAATAAATGTTTAAAAATTGGTTTCCCATTTCCTTTTACCTATCTACTGAAATAAGAGATAATAGCACCATACAAGTCAATCGATAATTTTCAAATTTAATACTTGATGCAAAATCTTATATTTCCAAGGAATTTTGTCTAGTTTTTTCCCCAGGTACAAAAATTATTACTTGATAAGCAATTTCTATATTAATTTGTTGGCTATAGAGTCAACTATTTATTTTATATTATTTTAATTTTTTATATCAAAAGTACACATAGCATCATCCAATAATATGGACTGTTCCCTAAATGGAAACACTGCGACTCTAGCACTTTGCATGTAATGAAAGATAACACGGTGACACACAGAACATCTGGTTTCTGTTTTTCTCTACGTGGTATAACGTAGTGGCCCCAGGTTTAGTAAAATGTCTAGGTAGTGTGAAGGGATCACACAATTTAAGAAATTTTTTTTTTATTTACAACTGTATTCGTAAGTTAACAAGGCGTTTTCACCTTATCACATTTATCAATCATATATTAAACACATACCAATTAAAAGGTAGGTACAGAAGATGTACTTATTGTAGCATGTAAGAGAAGCCGCACAAAACAATTTTTATATGTTAAACCTGCAATATTGGTTTGTGTTTCTCCCAAAAGGGTGTAATGTGCTTCCAAAAATATGAATCTAAAAAATAGACCAATTTGTAAATATATTTGTATATACGACTCGTGTATATAGAACTGTAAATATTTATTAATCGAAAATCATACATAACCAAGATAAACAGTGCTTTTTCTTTCATATGCAGAAGCTTTGACTCATTTTTGTGCTTCAATGCAATGCATCCTTGGCCACATTTATGATAGCACCAGTTGAGTAGTTCCTGCTCGGGGACTACCCCCAGAATCAAAACAGTAAGAGCAATTTTTTTAAAAAAAATTATGTGCACTCCCCTTTAGGCCTAAACAGACTGCCTGCAATTTTTTTCGTCAAACTTTTAATTTTAAAGGGTAGTGTGCTGCAAAGGGTTAATACAATCAAGAAACGATGAAATCTTGTTTCAAAACAGGTCAAAGTGGAATAAATAATATTTTTTGACATATGTTTAATTTTATGTCCATTTCAAATTTTTACTCGTAAAATATTTCTCAGTAGCTAGTTGGCTTGAAATAATCGTAATACCAGTAAGGCAAAATAAAATTTGAATCTCATTATTGAAAATTGAATCTCATTACAAGAACAGAGTTAAAACTTAGCAGATATTTCATTCAACTCATTTCCATGTTTGTCCATTTATGGATTTTAACCATTCGCTACACTAGGACACATGCCCCAAATGCAGTTCAATTAACCCTATAGGATAAATATGTATTATATAAATACAAGTGCATGTCCCATAGGTATCCCTTAGAAACACTGCCTCCTCAGAGTTACTTCCTCCCAATAGATAGTAGCAGAGTCCTTCTCAAAAAATTTTTCTCTGGCAACCTGAGAAAGTGATTTTTTCCCCCTTTCTCACAACCATTTATTAGCATCATGTTACAGTGGAAATTTGCAAGTTTGTAATCTAGCAAATTATTATCGAGATAAGGTTTGTAACAGTTAGTAAATTTTTTATTATAATTTTAATAGTAATAGATAATTCAAGACATAAAAATCCCAGTACTCATGAATATATTGAAGTCCCTTTTGTTTTTATCTTTTAGACCTTAAACTATCATGAGTAAGCGGAAAGGATTGTGAACTGAAGAAGTTCAGCATTTATTGAAAGAAACAGATTCTGATGATAATTTGGATGATTCAGATCAAGAAGTCAAATATAAGATGTCTATGCTACAAATATTAAAATGTGTCAGTATACACAGAAGATGTGTACACTGTGCCAAAGAATAAAGGACAAAAACTATAAGCAATCTGCAAAAATGGAAAAATAATTTCGTTTTTCATTGCATTTTCAAATCATTATTTTGGTACCATTGGGACACATATCTCCCTCATCCTCCCTCTCACTGAGACTTATTTTTTTCAATACATTATCAATATTATCAGCAGTTGATGTATTAAATAGCATATATATATATATTTTTTTTTTCAGAAAATATATTGGTAGTGAAAAGGTTAAAACAGTTTCATTCAATACACATTAATTTAGATTATTCTACATGGTAGAATAATGACTTAATAAATAAAAGATTTCAAAATGCAACAATTGGTGCAAAAAATTTAGCCGATATTGCAGCTCTGTTAAAAGTGTAATACATTTCAAAACAATCTTGTATTTTGATTCAATATCTTATTTCAAAACTTCAATTGATAAACAAAACATGAAATATCAATTTAAGTTACTAAGTTTAACATTGCACTTGAGTGATTTAACAAATTCCTAAAGACAGAACAACATTATTCTGAACTATGATCAGCTAATGAGGACAACACTTGAGCTAATATTTTATCCCCTAAATTTCTATTTTATGTTTCGAACAAACAATCCAGTCAATTAAAATTTGTAGCAGTTTCCATATGCCACAGTCAAAATATAGATTATATATATATATATATATAACACATCGATCAATAACTCCCAAGACTAACCCAGAGATGGCGCTCGTAGTAAACCAGTAACCAGGTCTTTCTAGAGTACTAACCTTTGCTTGAAACGTGTCAAAATTTTAAGTCGATCGGACCAGGAAAAAGGTTTTTTGAAGTGAAGTGAAAAAGGTTTTTTCCAAGTGGGTGCCGGGATTGCTTTCGATGGAACAAAAACAGCAACGAGTCGATGATTCAGAAAGCTGTTTATCGCTATTTACTCGCAACAAAAAAGATTTCTTGCGGGGGAAAAAAATTGGGGGGGGGGAGATTTGGTAAAGCGTTGGAACGATTGTATCACCCTAAAAGGTGATTAACAAAAGAATGTTGATGAATAAAAAAAAATTTTGCAAAAAAAAATGTTGTTTTCAATGTTAGACTCGGGAGTTATTGATCGATGTGTTATATATATATATATCAGAAATTAGTCTTACATTTTAACCATTCATCTATACAGCATGCAGTTAAGTAAATAATGATAAATGGAGAGATGCATCAACAGCAAGTAGATAAAACATTGAATGTATTCATAGCTAAATAAAGAACTACAGAAACTAAACAGACTGTAAACTGATATTACAAATATTGAACAATCTATACAAAGTAACAGATTTGAATTCATTCTCTAATCCAAATTTCCCCCCTCGATTTTTTAAACCATATAATCACATAATATTTAGAATGTTCCCATTAATTGTATTCTACAAGTTTTGCATTCTAATGACCTAATTGGATACTATACAAGCTCCCTCTAAAATTTCAAAACTATTCATATTAAAAAGGGAGAAGGTATTTATTAAAAAGTTAAACAAAAAATTGTTAACAAACAAGGTTATGTTAACAATTTTCAAACACAAACTTGTCTCCAATCTCAATTTTCAGGGATATTTTTTTTTAAATTTGATGGTAGTTTCTTATTTTCTACAACATTAATGCATAACAGAAAATAAATTTCAGTTTTTGTACAACAATTGAAATAATTTCATATTTAAAAAGCAAACAGAGCCTTTTAAATTTCTTTTATTAACCTTCTAGCAGGCGCAACCTATGTACCAATGTGAAAAGTAGTATACTATAGTTTTTTTAAGAGTTTAATTAATGAAATTATGTTCAAATTTGTTAGAGTCAACAAATACATTTTATTAAAGCAAATGTTGCTTAAATTAGGGTCATTCCTTTATTTTAAAAAAGAAACATGAATAGAAATCATAAAAATGACATGAAAATTATTTCAAAGTTGTTTACATTTGTAAATTATTACACTCCAAAGTTATTTACATTTTTACAAGATAAAAGTATACACACAATACTGTAGTAAAAATTGAATTCAAATTTATATATGAAAAGTGAGTGCGAGTGAGGTTGAAGTTTAATGACAAGAACTCGATATTGTCCCATGCTATGCCAAACAAAGTATAACTGTAATTTATACATTTGAAAAATGGAAAATAAGATAACGATTGGTTGGTAAGAAGGAGGGTTGAAAATAGTGAACAATCAAACTCCCTAGCAATGCATTTCTCTATTTCAACAATTCCTTGTCAACAATTTTTGTTATTTTTTTAACAAATGTTTGGTGCAGCTAAGTCAGATTTGACTCATGTCATAAACTGTAAGTGTCATTTACCCAGCATTTTAGTCTGATGAAATATATTTAGAGTATCCCAAACATATAAAATCTCACAGCTGAGTATTGTGATTCTAATGCACTTGCCTATTATGCAGGAATAGCATATTCCACTTCCTCAATGCCTAGTTCTGCTTTTCTTTTCTCAATTCTTTCAACTTTTAGCTTACTTTAAGGAGAAGCAAGCTCTTTTAGGTCCATGTTTTCTTTCACAAGGACATTTGAAAGCTATCACAGTTATTTCTTTCTCAGTAGTTTTTACTTTATCGTTAATTGACAATAGTTTTATAGAAAAATAAAAACTTACATGAACAGTTGTGCATATCTATAAAATATAAATGACAGATATGTAAAGCCTTATTGAAGCCTCAAAATTCAGAAGACTGAAACTAGGTCGAAGTGAGAAGTTTAAGAGCCAAGTGCAGGCGTTCATACCACCTTCTAGCATAAAGATATTAAATCAAATTCAAATCAAGTGCATCTCTCACACACATCTACTCACTGGAATGTTAAATTTAATTTCCAATACACAATTCTTTATCATTTGAGTGTATGTGTGTTTCCTCCATCCTCTAAATAAATTTTCATACCTGTCATTTTCAGATTTAAAATTAATCTTGCTACAATGCAATACATTATGATATTCATTATATTCATACACATCATTATTAAGAAATAAAACTCCTGAAAATAGTGAAGCAAGTGACAGATCAATAAACTTAAAAATTTAAAGGAATTGAGAAGAATACAAAATTATCTTGCCTATTTTCATTTACGAACAAGGGTTATATGGTATTTTTAAACTTGTATTACAAGAAAAAGTAGAAATAAATCTTCAATAATAGAAATCAGGCATTTTTTAATGATAGAAAGGTGGCATTAAATTTTCTGTTACACAATAAGACTGATTCATATTCTAAAATTGCATAAGTAAAACTTTAATTTGACGTATTCCAGAAAAAACATTTTATGATAATAGAGATATTACATTTTAGTCCTACAAATGAAATATTTATAAATTTTAAGTATAGTGAAAATCAAAATAGATCTTAAGTATACCTCCCAGGAAAATAAATATAAATGGGTGCATATGAAAATGAAGGTTAGCGTAGTGACAGCCACTCAACCAATCTAAATATCATTCGGCGAAAATGGTTTTACAAAATTATACGCATAAAAAGTATGTTAACATTGAACCCACCCACATAAATGATAGGCACAGATTTTAAAAATGGCCCAACTATTGCTTGTTTTTCACAGATGTACCAAAATCAAATATTTTTAATGCAATGTTCAGATCTAGACATACAGGGGGATATTACAAGCAAATAAGCACAAGGTGTTGTGCAACACGCATCTTAGTTCAGCAGAAATGTTGGTTCAAGTCTGGTATCAGGTGTCCCTTGGCAACCGGTGACTTTTGGGTGCGATAACGATTTAACGATGCGGTGATTTAGATCATGGTAATCCTAAATTTTGATTAGCTTTTTATTTGTAACTTTTTATTGATGTCACTGCTTACAAAGTGCTATTTTAGCAACTTTTTTTAAAGTCGCCAAGTTTTCGACACAATCACCAAGGAGCATTCGATACTGGACTTTAATCGAAAGGTAATTCTGCTTGATCTTACTTAAGAACTAAAGTTTGTATTCAATTAATTTTATATTCACTTATTATTCAATATAGGATATAGATGAAATACTTGAAAATATAACTCAGTAAAAATCTGTTTCTGCAACTAAATAAAACGGCATCTAAAAGAAACAGCATGCCCTTGTTTTCATTGTGTGCATCTATACCACATTTATAATCCCAGAACATATTACTCTGCAAAAAAAATAAAATAACATGTACACAGCATATTTCTCCAATATTCTTTTCATGAATTTTGCAAAAAAACTGAAGTACTTTCAAATTTATAAGAATGGAATAAAACAGAATTTAAAAAGCATAGTACAGTATAAAATAGTAAGCATCTGTTACTTTGATCCAATACACAATAAAAAAGTCATTACCTCTAAATTTACAAAAGATAAATATATAAAGTTATTTCTTAAATGCATCTTGAAAAGTTTTTTTCTCCCCCCCCCCCTTTTTTCAAATAATGGCAATAAAACTTTTTCTGTCACTTTATGCAATCACATTTACGCCTTATTCACAGCTGCAGTTTATAAAACAACATTATGCACTTTAAAGTGCAATAAAATAAATTTTTTTGTCAAATCTTATTTCAAAGTATGATAAAATTTGCAAACATACATACTCCTTTTTGACAGTTGCACAAATTACAAGATAATAGTCATGTACATTCAAGTGCAATTGGGTAAAATTTTTATCAAATCTAATAGATATTTAACCATGCTAACTTATGTACTCCTTATGAACAGTAACATAGTTTATGAGATAATAGCATAATGTGCAATAAGATAAATCATTTATCAATCTTATTTCAAAGAAAGAAAATATAATTTCTGTTTAGCATTGCATTTAATTTTAGTCGCACAAAAATGGACACTGCATTTGTGTGTGTGGAACCCTTCCTTTAAAAAAAATTCAAAGAGGAAAATTCAGGATCTAAGAGGTTTGTCACACAAAATCATATTGACTCATTGGAGCTTAAAGAATTTCAATGTATTATATACCAATTATCCTCAATCGTTGACATAATATATTTTTGAAACTTTTATCTTGCACAGACTTCCTTTGTTTTATATTCATAACTTTTCTAAGATTTGAAGCTGTATTGATATTATCACACTTTTTAACAAAATGAAACAAGGATTACTAGAAAATTCTATCAATAGTTAAAATTTTTGAAAATCCAAAAAAAGATCCTGGAAGTCTTTATGAATCTAACAATGTCTTATGAATCTATCAATATACATCATCTTAAATTTTCCCACAAAATGCTTAGAATGATCAAAATTGATGATTTTCTTTAAACGCATGGCAAAGCAGACTGCCAAAAACCAGAGAGTAGGTCTTCCACAGTCCATAATACAATGTGCAACTGCAACTCTTAATAAAGGTACTCCACACAATTTAACACAATCCCACGAAAAATAATGGTATTTAAAAGGTAGCCAGAGAACGAAAATTGCAAATAGATATAGTACTTAATAAGTTAGTAGAATTAACACTGTTTAAAACCATAAACTAAAAAAGTGGTGAGAGTTGGTTGTTGGTAGGAATCTATAACCTCCGTCATGTAAAATGATCACTAACTTACAATCAGGAATACAAGAGAGCCACGACAAGAAAACATCAAATATTTTGCTTCAATTACTCAAACTCAATTTTGATTAAGTAAATATCAAAATTCTTTCATTTTATAAAAACTACTTATTGCAGCTTAAAAATCTATTAAAAACCTCATTTTATTAAAAATCCCATCAACTGATTATTCATAGGTAATAATCTTTTAACTTAGTCACCATTTTATTGTGTTTCCATATTTATAAAATTCTTTCATGCCAAATAAATACTGTACCACAGGAATTAATTATAATTAAGACAATCAAAAATACCATTATGAAAAATGTCAGGCATTTTTTTTAGTAAATAAAATGCATGATGTAACATAATTTTCTTTTCTACTCTATTTAGGTTTAGAAGTCTTTAAGTAGCTCACCCGTAACTTTATACTGAGCAGTAACTTTTTACTGAGCAATCGCAAAAACAAAATTGCTCACTTCAGAAAATCTAACAGCGAAATACTAAATATTAGAAATTTATGTAAATTAAATATTTTTAACATTGTTTGAAATAAATCAAAAATCACTCCAGAATAATAAAACAGGATTTCATAACTATTCTGATGTTTGTGAAAATTTATTCTACTACATAATACATATAATTATGAGAAAAACTTTTACATAAATTTAGAAGAGACATTTCATAAGGGCCATAATGCAATTACGTATTAGCAAGTAACTTCATTGATCAGCATTTCTTAACGCAATTTTCATATTCTGAAACATATACCGGAACTATCACTACAGCGTTAAGTGAAAATTTCATATTTAAGTATTCCAATCCTAATAACTATAATAGAAGAATTTACATCATGCTGAAATGAATTTTTTAAAAATCAATAATTTAGTTCCCATTCAGTAAAACACTTGTAGTAATGCAATTTTTCATTCGATGTGAATTATAACTAACGCAAATTCCTTATGGACAATCCGAAGAATATAACGACTGTTTATAAAATAAAAGAATATATACAAAAACTATCTTGAAGCAATCAGATATATATCCAATGGAATATTCCCTCTGCCTCTTGGCAACATATACCAAAATAAACATCTCAGTAACCGAAGCGATTTAAATATTATACACAGGGTCAACCAGTGTGACAATTATTTGAAAATTCCAATGGAACTCTTTCACAGATTATTGATATGGACAATAGTGAGCGATCCCCAACGGATCTGGAGAGAATATTAATTTATTTGCTTACCTCCTCCCTTCTTCTGATTTCCTCTTGAAGGCGTGCCTGTGCCTCCTCGGCCGCTTCTTTGGCTACCTCCAATTCCTCCTTCATGCTCCGCATTTTTTTCTTCAACACCTCGAGGAGGGTACTTTGTTGTAGAGTGGTCATTTTGGACAAAGTTCTTTTTAATTTGCAAGAGATCGAAGACTTATAAAAACCGAAAGCAACAGGATGACAGCAAACGCGACTGACACGATAAGCAAAAGCCAAAATGGGCGTGTTTTGCTGTTGCCAAATGGAGAAAAGTAATTCATGTAATCACGGCGTTGACGCCGGTTCGCGGTTACGTGTTAAATCCAAACAAATAATAAGATCTCACAAAATCAACTTCAGAAAGAGATGTTTGTAGTCGAAACAGATGCAGATACAAAAAAGAATTTTGTATCAGTGAACTAAATAACTGAGATCGTACAAATAAAAAAATTCTCGAAACGTATTTCTAATGTGACGAGTCAACGCCCTTCACAACAATAAAAAAAAGGTAACAACATTCTTAAACTTTGCAAGTCGTTCTTCCGAACGGATTCCTTTGAGTTGAATCACAATTATTTTATTTATTTATTGATTTTTTTGGGATATGGAGCAGCAAAGGCTCCCGTTATCCCGTTTAATAGATGTATTGTATCACATTAATTTAAAGTAATAACAATTCGAATTAACACAACAAAAATCGCTTATTTAAAGAAGGCTTGTAGTTTCATGCATATGAAAATAATATTTGTATTTATGTTAAAACACTCAAAAAAAATAATTTCTCAACTAAGGGGCTATTGTTTTAAGTGGATCACTTTTGGCGTACCAGATCAATTTTCATTTTTTTTAATCTTTTGCTTCAATTTTAGTTTTATTTAAAAACATATATTCAATTCAATAATTTATCATCTGTTTTAATTTTAATTACATGTAGCTGATATAATATTCAATTAAATAATTTATCGTTTGCCTTAATTTTAATTACATTTAGCTTAAATATATTCACTTTAATAATTTATCGTTTCGTTTAATTTTAATATCAGAAAAGTTTACTATTGTCCATTTCTCGATATTTCATCGTTTACTCAAATTCTTGTATTTAATTGAATAATTTAATAATAATTATATAAAAAAGCGCACCTTGGTTGGCTAAATCTGTTCATTGCAAAATTTTGCATAGAACTTTTTTTTTTTATTTTGCCCTTTTTAATGCATACGCGACAGAGTTGAAAATTATACTTGTAAATATTTAAATTAAATAAATAATAATTCAGAATTAGAAAAAAAAAACCTAACGAAATTTATAAAAACTTCGTTACATTCACCATTATTATAATTTTATTAATATATTTTTAACAAAATAACTAAAATAACGAAGAAGTTAAAAAATTTTTTATTTCGAATTTTTAATTAGAAAACAGTGCCTATTTCATATCATTAAAAAATCCTTATCATGTAAAAGAGACAACGACGTAGATAATGTACAAGAAAAAATTAAAATAATTAGTATAAAGGGTTCAAAATATTAATTATTCAAATAAAATTGAACGATATGACTGCTCTCGTGGCGCCATCTGGTGCATAAAACTAAATTACTCTTGGTAAGAGATGAATATTTATATATTTTAATCAACGTTCTGAAATACATTATTTTATTGGCATATTTTACTTTATGTCGTGTTAATTATATTAAAAGATACAACTTTCTAAACTGTATTCTAAAAATTGAACAAATTAGTTTCCATTTCTCAAAAGTAAAAATATTTTCAATACAATTTTTTGAGAAAGTTATTTATGTGTTTAAATAATATTTTACAAAGCAAAATTATATTCAGAGTTATACCAGTTACTTGAAAAAAAAAGTTTTATGCATTTATTAAAAATTCACAAAACTTATGGCATAAACTAGTGCCCATAATATTTCTAACATAAAAATTATATTTAAAAATCATTTAATGTGCTTTCAGAAAAGAGGTGAGGGGAAAGAATATTCTAATTAACATTGCTAAAGAATACATTTGTAGTCTAAAAATTTCATATGAATATGTAGAAACAGTAAACAAGTCGACAACTTAAGTCTAAAAAACAAAATTGAAAGAGTAAAATTTAAAATGCTCCAATACCGATCTAAACGCAAAAAAAATTATTTGAAAAAAGTTAAAGTTTAGAAATTTTAAAATAATTTTTCATCTCGAAGTCAACATTATACTATACCAATAAGAAAATATTCTATTAAATATTTTCATTTTTTACATAAAATAGAGAACATTTATTTTTTCCGAAAATATTTATGAAAGCGAAATTACAAAAAATAGAATAAAAAGAATTAGTAAATGCTCTTAAATGAATAAGTTTAAAGTTTACATTTACAAGATTTATGTAAACGATGTAAACCGTGACAGATATTCTAAAACTAAATTACTCAAACTATTACGCCTCTTACAGATAGAACTATGTTTAACAATAACCAATAGAAGAATGTTCTGTAATTCAGTTCGTCATTATCTTTTTCGTCATGATAATTTGTCCATTGATACAAATTTATAATTAAAATTTGATAACATTACAAACAAAAAGACAAAATTTTAACATGCTAGTGAGAAAATTACATGTAATGTTTGTCACAAGCATGTTAAAATTTTGTCTTCTTGTTTGTAATGTTATCAAATTTTAATTATAAATTTGTATCAATGGACAAATTATCATGACGAAAAAGATAATGACGAACTGAATTACAGAACATTCTTCTATTGGCCGTTGTTAAACATAGTTCTATCTGTAAAAAAAGTACAAGCAAACAACATTATTCATTTCATTTGAGGATTTCATACAGAAAATTTCAGGTGAAATTTTAAAGTACCACCTTGCTTTTAATTCAATTGTATTTCAGTATTAAGTCGAAGTTTCTTTTATTCTTATTTTCCACAGGAAAAACTTTTGATTTCTTTCCTGAAAAAGCGATCTTGATTTTAATTTTCTTATTCCATTCTACTTAATTTTACAAAGGTTTCTAACATCAAAAACAGCAAAATTTTTCACAATAAAAACTGCAACATTATTTTTAACACTTTTAAAATACTGTAGAATTAATTTCTAACAAAACTCAATAATATAGTACTATTTTGATAAATCTTCACGTCATATTTGTTACCAATTCAAAAATGTTCTAGAATGCATAGATAAAAAACAAGCAATACAAACTATATAGGGCAACTAAAGTAAAATTTATTTATTTATTTATTTTGTAAAATCATCTGCCAAAATCTGAGTAGATGCTTAAACTTTCCAAATTATACAAACGAGCGAGTATGTTTCCAGCACTCCTTCGAGTGCTAAAAGGTCAGAATTTAAAATTTTTAAAAAAAGAAATTGAATACTCTTTTAATACAAGTAAGTTTTTGGAAATAAATTGAACATTAATGTATGTTAAATAAATCCCCCCCCCCAAACTTTCAATAGACATTTTTGTCAATAAATTTCAAAAATACCAAGACTCCACATCTGACTGAACATCTGAAACAGTGCCATCAAGCTTTCGAGATATGAAAACTTCTTATCTTATAATTGTTTTTGTTAATTAAGAACAAAACAATTATAAGATAGAATGATAGATAGATCCACAATAGAATGGTATTCACCATATATCTATAACTTTTTGATCATTAAAAATCAGTTTTTACAAACAAATAATCTGATAAAAAATTTTAAATAGCGTAATTGAATTATTTTTTTCCCCGTAATATTTTAACAAAACTAATTCAACATTATTTCACATCAACATGATTCTTACCATTTTGCAGTAATAAGATGAAAGACTGAAAAGAAAACAACTGATACCGAAATGAATTAATTAAAGTGTCAAGGTCTTTGAAATAAATGACAAGAAGGAAAAAATTTTAAATTGGTAATAAGGATAAGTGGGAGATAATGAATATAAAAGCACATAAAAGAATCTGGACTAAATTCACTCCCAAAGTATGTTGATTAATCTTCAAATTCAATGAATCTTATCGTGTTACAACAATCATTCATACAGTTCGTAATAAATCGAAATTTATTATAGCGACAGTTTCTTTTGCGACCTCATTTTGGAATATTTATTTGCTTCTCCTTTCTTAAATTTTTTTTCCCTTTCATTAACACAGAGTAAATTTTAAGTAATTATTTTGTTTTGAAAATTATATTTCATGTTTTTTTTTAATTACATGTATGATCTAAAAGTATTTCAAGAACGAATCTATTTTGACTGGATAAAATTGTGATAATTCGACAGATTCTCGTTTTAAGACAGTATCGTCAAAAGTATTTCAAATCTTTCATGAACAAATCAAGAAGTTGCACACAAAATACAATTATTATCTGGAAATCTAGGAATTTAATATCTTCGGTCAACTTTAACAGAGCAAGCACATTTTGCCATAAAATGCTCTTACTTTACACATCACTCAAAGACTGAAACATATTCATTAATTTAATAACTTTTTAACACATAATTTGTTATACCTTTTTATATCTCTGAATAATCAAATAAAAACTATAAAAAGGAATGATAATTTTTTTCCTCATCAGATATGTGACATTATGGATAAGGATTAAGTTAAAAATTTTCCAACAGCAACTGCACTAATCCATTTACATTTAATATCCCAGTTACTGAGTTAGTTCACTGAAAATAATCGCTACTTGAGTGTGATCACCCATTTTAATACAATACTATCCACTTATGAGTATTTAAGCAATGTTTGGCACTTTAAAATATTTCTAAGACATTTTTGTTTAGCTAATCCATACAAAATTTTATAATGGGGTGGGGGGTATTATATTCGTGCGAAAATAATAACTAATAAAAAAATCAAAAATTATTCAATTATTTAGTTTTTATAAATAGCTCCAATACATGAAATATTATTACAGAAATTCACTTCACAAAAAATTTAATAATATTATTTTAAGACTGGATATGTTAATTGTGTTTGTTAAATATTCATTAAAACAATTAAACAAGGGGAAAACATTGCACCAAGAAATTTTCTTACAAATTTCTAAGGGAATTCTTCAAAAAACATGGTGATAGCGGGGGAAGGGAGGAACATACACAATCCCTGCTTTTAATAA
This sequence comes from Nephila pilipes, assembly GCA_019974015.1. Classification (NCBI taxonomy): domain Eukaryota; kingdom Metazoa; phylum Arthropoda; class Arachnida; order Araneae; family Nephilidae; genus Nephila; species Nephila pilipes. The sequence goes on from BMAW01092770.1 coordinate 382,890, forward strand.
AGATAAAGAGTATGTGGGAGAAATAACTTAAGAATGTTTAAGTACGGTATGGTTCGAAGTTAACATCTTTGTTGAAGAGATGTAGAAATGATTAATGTAAAATTTAACCTTTTTTTTTTTTTAAATTAAAAAAAAACAGTTTTTGTGTGAAATAATTTACATATAGCATAAGTACATACTTCATGCAGAATTTTTTCCATTGATAAAAAAAAATTACCATATCCATTACGTTACAGAGGATTCCAAATTATATATTTTAAATATAAAAAAAAGTAATCCTTATCAAATTAACTTCTAGAGAAAAAATTGGAAATGATCATGAACAATTCGTTCGAACGATTCATTACAACGATTACTCGAACATACGATTGAAATTGTTAGTAATTTGTTCCAGTAAAAGAAATTATGTTCCTTTCAGAAAGTATTCTGTAACCCAACTCAACACTATAATTATCCAACAAATATGATTTTTGGATACAAACTATTAGACAAAAATATCTAATTTTGAAAGTTTCGAAGAAAACGATACACACAATTAAGTCTGAGTAAGACATCTTATGATGCTATTACTTAACTTAATTCAAAGAATATTATTACATTGCTTAAAAAATGCTTTTCTAAATTATTACTAAAAAAATCTAAGAGTAGTTTAGAATTAAATATTTTCATGTTATTTAAGAATTACATAGATCATTTTCCTATGATATGAAAACGGATTTTTTTCATTTCAATTAAAAAAAAATGCTCTTCGGAAAATATTGCAGTTCAGATTACTTCTATTTTTCCAATTACTTTGTTTCATAGATATTGTGACAAATATTACACACGAAGTGATATAGCATAGGATCATAAAAATACTGTAATCAATTCCCTCCCCCAGAAATGTATAAATATATTGTTAAAAATGTATGTAATCTTTGTTCTTTTCCTTCTAATTTCACGTAAAACAGTGTAAATGACAATCATTTACGAAATATCGCCTCATTGAAACTTTAACATCGTCGTGAAAAACGAACAATGAAAATTTATCAACCGTCGAGGTATTTGCTTCTCGACAGTTGATAAATTTTTATTCTTCGTTTTTCACGACGATGCACGACGGCGCTGCACTATCATTTTTCTACATTTTCTTTAAGATTCTTAACGCACATAAATTGAATTGCTTTTTATGATGTGTGTGATGATCTCTTTTATAACTTTAAATCCTCTCATTTAAAATTTTCAAATTTTTAATTTCCGTCTAAGAATCACCAAACAACTAACTTCCACTTAGATCTGGCGCGAACAATATCAGATAATTCGAGTTCGAATGTAATTGCTTTTACTCAAAATGACCAAATAGTGAGAAAGAATGACTGAAAAAACATCTGAATGACTGAAAACGGGCAGGAAGGGAAAGGGATGGAATAGGAAAGAAGTGAAAAGAAAAGACATCTGAAGCGCTGCTTAATAGAAAAGTTTTGTAGTAGATTTCTCACTCGGAAAGCACTTTGTAAGGCTGGGGTTTGCTCAGAATATCGTGTTATCCCTCAAATAAGAAGAAATGCTTACCAGCAAGAGTCGGAATTCGATAGAAGCAGGATTGTTGCCTATCGAGAGTGTGGATTACCGTTCTGTGATATCGCCGTCACACTGGTCGAAATCCAACCACTGTCATGGGAATATGGAATTAATGGGTTGCTGAGGGTCATATTGAAAGGCATGCCGGGTCTTCCCATGACTAACGTCCGAGATAATAGGCATATTGTGAGGACGGCTCTGCAAAACCGTACAATCACGTCACGGACCTTTAGTCAGGAAATGGTGCGACGATGTTTGGAGCAGCGTGGACTATCTCCACGGCGACCATCACTTCGGCTTCCCTTGAGAATGCAGCACAGAGAGAGACGGCGACTCCGGTGCGCCGAAAAACAAAGCTTGATACAAAAGTGGCACAATGTCTTCCTTTCAGATGAGTTCCGGTTCTGAGAGCAATTTTCTGATCGTCGTATACGTGTCTGGAGACTTCGAGGTGACCGCTCGTTGCCTGCTAGCATTCGATATCGGCATATGAGTCCTACATCTGGTGTGATGTTTGGGGCAGCCATTGGGTACACGACACGCACATCTCTAGCTCGGATCGACGGTAATTTGAATGCAGATCGGTACATTTCTTACATCTTACGTCCAGTGGTTGTGCCCCATCTTCGAAGCCTTCTAAACGCCATCTTCCAACAAGTAACTGGAAGACCATATGTCTCATATTGTGCTCTGACGCTCCTAGATACACAGAGTATTCGATTGTTGACCTGGACTGCACGGTCTCCAGATCTGTCATCAATTGAAAACATCTGGTCATGGGTTGCTGTGCGGCTGGCTCGCCATACCTCTCCAGCTAATACGGTTGATGAAGTGTGTCATAGACTTGAAGCTGCATGGAATTAGTTGCCCATTTTTGTCATCCAAACCCAGTTCGACTCCATGCCTAACCGGGCAAGGGCCGTTTTAGATGTCAGGGGTGGCAGTTGTTTCTACTAATTTCATACCCCTGTAAACTCCCAATAAGCTTGTAAATTTAATTATTTTGTCTTCATGCCATACTGCTTACGTACAGTAAATACCTTTTTTTTTTTAATTTGCTTTCCTTCTTGGTGTTGCACTTTAAATGGCCAGCAGTGCAGTTGAATTTGTCGTCCTGATCTTAAAATTTTTTCTTGAAACACATTTCAATTTTTAAGTTGTTTTAATGGTGGAAAATATTTAATGAAGGGAACTTTTAATCGACAATTTCTATGATAGGGTAAGGGCTCCAGGAAAATCACAACTTTAGTTTTCTTTGTCTTTTGTCTAATTTACCGAATTAAGCTAGTTGCTCAACAGCTTAAAAGAGAAAGATCTTGATATGATCAGTGACGAATGATATTTGATGAGAGACACTTATTATGATAATTTTCAAATTAATATTTTAAAAAAATAATCTAAAGCAGAAAAGACGCACACATTTTTATTAGGGTAGATCTCTTCCGACGAAGCATTCCAGAAACGTAAAAAGTTTCTCATCAGGTATTTCGGTTGCTTTTATTGCCTGCATAGTTTGCGGAAGGCTAGAGAAAGAGTTATGTAACTATTTAGTTTCGAGAATTCTTGTCGCTAAATTTATCGTTTAAAGGTTATTAAGATGGGACGATTTTAGAATTTCTGACTTGATATCTATTTAAACCTCATGCCGTATAGTGGTGCTTTCGCTCTTGCGCGTGTAACATGTTCTTTCGAAATACTTGATTTTCAAAGGTCAACGTGAAAGCATTGTGGGCTTATATGCAATACACGCCTGACATGTACGGAATATGACATGAAAATCTCAGCACTGGGGAGGAGTAATAAAATAGCCCAACGCCGGGCATACGCTGCATGTGGAGGATTATCACACCTTTCATTGTCTTTGTATAAAATGTAGATAATTAATATAGACAGAAATTATCGCGGTTGGTTCCTATCTTAGCCCTTGCCTTGGCAATAAAAACAAAAATGGAGCCCCAAAGCACGATAGATGCATCATGTTGGCAACCTTTCTAATAATGCGGTACTTGTCTGTTATAGTCCGTCAAATTACGATTACGCTAAGTCGTCGCCAAACTCGTGATGCCTATCTTTTGATACAATCTTAATTGTCAATATTTCTTAGTCGCTTGGCGATTCATCATCGGGCGCCGCTATAATAGACAAGTACCAATAATGCAACCCTAACAGTTATGGGATTCCCTTTTAGCACGATGAAGAACTTTTTCCTTCCATCGACAAGGCGTGGGCTATAATAGTATTTTATGGTGATCGCTAATGGGAAATAAGGTACAATCCTAGTTTAGCGAGCTACTTGGGGAGATATTCAGAACCACTCGAAATGGCTCCAAACACAGTGTAACCAGAAAAAGGGAAAGGTAGATAGAAGGAAAGTTACCAGTTTTGGCGATTTATCACTCCAAAATTTTTCGTCTCCAAGCATCATACTAAAATAGGATCCAACTGAGAATTTTATGCATGGGTCTAAAAAGTAAAATACGAAGGATAACTTACGGCATGTAGAATCTTATCCTTTTCCTCGAGAACGGTGTTGGATTGCAGAAGGTCCGCCTGGACTCGGTCTAGGTCGTTCTCAAGGCTTTGGATCATCTTCTGCAATGACCTGATTTCGTCCTCCGCCTATGAAGAGAGAAGAAAGAATGAGTTATCACATCACGAGATAACCTGGATTTAGATACAAAATTGAGTTAAAATGAAGAATAGCGACGAATTTAGCAAATTATTGGCGACTTTTAAAACAAGTCACCATCAAATTCCAAAAGTGACTGAAAAACTAAAATAAGGGTAAGTCCCCCCACACACAAAAAAAAAAAAAAACAAAAAAAAAGAAAAAAAAAAAAGAAATTTTCATAGAATAAAAAGGCTCAAATGCAATATATGCCGGGATGCCCAGTTTGCTCTTTTTTTTTTTTCACTTACTTAACAAGTACAGAATTTAAGATAAAGGTAATCTACATGCACGAAATTTATTGTTAAAGGCTTAGCGTCGGGGAAAAACAAAATGGCGTCGATGCGGTTGTATAACTAATGAACTGCATCTGTTTTGAATAAAATCGTTCTCAAAAAACAAAAATTGGTGTACACTCGTTCTTGTATTTTTATATCGAAAATTAATACATATAATTACCATCGAATATAATAATTTTACTCAGAATATAATAAAAGAAAAGCAAATGTATATCACAAGATGAACTTTAATTGTAATTCGCATAGTAAATATTCATGTAATAAATATATTTAATATAAATATAACTGTATTAATAATTCTTTTCAAACATGTAAAATAAATCAATTTAAAAAATGAAACAAAATTTATTTCTCAGGTTTTCTCAATCGCTGCCATCATCAAAATTGCTTCAAAGTTAAATTTGATAAACAAAAAGTATTCCAAATTAATTTATTTCAGCTTTTGCTAATGCGTAAAAATTTATCAATTCCCAATAAACGAAAGCAATTTTCAAAAATAATAATAATAATAATATGAACAATGCACTCGTTTCTCATGCTTTGATAATACCGATTTATTTTTCCATTGATAATAATGACAATTAAGAAATTTCGTAAAAATTATGTATTATCAATTCATTAATTTTTTTAAAATATATTTACTATAAATTTAATAAAATTATTTACATTTCAATCACTTTATGATAATACAGAAAAGCACGTGAATTATGTAAGAGCTCAAAATCCATCCCAAGTGGTTTCCGCGTAGATATGGTATCATCTGAAGTATCGAATTACTCAACTCAAAATTAGTTCTCGTAGTACAAAATTAAGACGCATATCGGAAATGTTATGCAGTGTCAAATGGAAGGGAATTGGCTACAAGCATCAATCTACTTAAAGCTCCCCGCCATTTTGATTTCGTGGTATTAATCCTTTCGTTCTCGCATCTTCATTATTTGATCTATTTGAAAGCAAAAAAGACACTTGAAAGAGCAAAAAATAACGAATACTTCTAAGGAATTACTTTTTTCGTCTGATTCTTAAAAATATTTAAAATATTTTTTTAAAGTCCGAAAAAACTTGCAAACGAATCATTAAAATAGGGGTAAAAATATTTTTAAAAATCGGAAGAGAAAAGAAATTCCGCAGAAGCATTCAGTATTTTTTGCTCATTCAGATGCACTTTATTGCATTCAAATAGGTCAAATAGTAAAAATATGAGAATTAAAAGTCGAAATTCCATAGGATTTCACGAAATCAAAATGACCGGTAGTCGGGAGCCTTAAGATAATATTATGCTGCAATATCTGATTCAACAATTTGTCAACTGACACGTCATAAAAAGTTGACTTACATGACAGTTGAAAATAAACTTAAATGAAAACAGTTCTAAGCAAAGTTTCGCAAAGAACAAATTTAGCGACCTGAGGAGCGCTTTTATATATATATATATATATATATATATATATATATATATATATATAGTTTTTATTAAATAACTCAACTAAATATAAGAATTGAAGTAAACGATGAAATATCGAGAAATGGACAATAGTAAACTTTTCCGTTATTAAAATTAAAGGAAACGACAATTTATTAAATTGATTATATTTAAGCTATGTAATTAAAATTAAAGAAAATGACAAATTATTCAATTCAATATTATAACAGCTACATGTAATTAAAATTAAAGCAAACGATAAATTATTAAATCGATTATATTTAAGCTAAATGTTATTAAAATTGAAGCAAACGATAAAAAAATTGAAAAGTAATCTGGTACGCCAAAATTGATCCACCTGAAACAATAGCCCCTTAGGTGGCTTAAAAAATGGCTGCCTCACAGTTGTCTTAAATATTTGAATAATGTTATTCATTTTCAGTCACATCTTGAATCTAGTTTACATATGATTTAAGGTAATACATAAATTGATAAATAAATGAAATACATAATTTTTATATTTGTTTCACTTCAATCCAATAAAAAAATTGGGGGAAATTTACTACACGTTATATTTTTGAAAATTGAGTTCATTAGTGATGAATGTAGTTATCAGATATATATTACATACATTTTACTTAAATCCAATAAAAAATTCAGGAGAAATTTATCATGACGTATTTTTGAAAATTAAGTTCGTTACTGGTAAAAGCAGACATAAAAAATATACGCACAAACGAGATAAATTCTTGAAAAGTGGTCAGGAACGATATTTTTGGATTAACTAAAACAATAGCCCCTTGGGTGGCTAAAAACCAGGAAAAAACCTTACTGTTGCGCGCGATTAAAAAAAAAAACTCTCTTTGCAGTATTCTCCTATTTATGAACAGTATAATAAAAATTTTATGCAAACTATTTTAATTTAAAAGAAGATGTAGTTGAATTTTTTTTGTTCCTTACAGTTAATTTTTTTTTTTTTTTTTTTTTTGTTATATCAACCTACATTAGAAAGAGTAAGTATTAAATATCTTTCACTTGATTAGTTCAGCCTTAGGATTAAAAGGGAATCAAAGTAGCATATAATGACATCTTTAACATGGTTGGATCGTATTTTAGCTTACACCTTGGCGAGAGAAAACAACATGACATCAAAAGCGCGGAACCTATTATATCCATCTTTACTGCAACCCTATTTTTGGCCCATTTTATTTTCCGTCGCTAATGTGTGGGTTGTATAAAATAGGATTTTACTCGTCATCACAACCGAAGAGTGTCAATGCAACTTTTTAAAAATCACTTACAGTTTATCGCAAATTTTAATTACAACAGAGACAGGCCACAAGAGAGCATCAGTGTCGCGGGCCTTAAGGAACGACGAAGATAAGGTGGGAAACGAGCATTTATTTAAAACCCCGGGGGAAAATTTCCCCCCCCCCCCCCCCCCCCCCCGTTTCTATAGCACTAGCAGATGGACTCTCACAGAAAGTTCTCAAATTATGTACTGAATAAATTCATTTTTATTAACTTATAAAATACCGATTTACACAATACTGTGATATATTAACACAGGATTATTAGAACACATTATTCTAACCCATAACCATTTTTGGTGCAAGTGAAGTATCGGGTACCCCTTAGGGATTGGTGACTTTTGGGTGCAATACCGATTTAAATGTAGCGATTTGGATTATGGTATTATTATTGTACTTCATTAAGTATCACTACTTTGGTGATCTGTTTTCTACGTTGGTGTTTCTTCCCGAAAGTCGCCAAAAGGCACCCGAAATTGGAGTTAACTTTTGAATTAATACAATAATGAAATTTTAATGAATTTTTTATAATAATACTCTAAAGCTTATTTAACTATATCAAAAGGCAATCTACCATAATTATTTTTTAAGCCATTTTACAGTATTATATAATAATTATTATAAAAATGTGTTCGGCACGTTACATCTGTTATTATAATGTGGTTTATTCATTACAGTAAGCTCTCTTTATTCAGGCACGTTCGGGTCACGCAGGGTTCGCTATTCTGCAAGATTATCGAGCGTCAGTATAATTTTAAAACGAATACCAAAAAAAAAAAAAAAAAAATCTCGTTCGATTAAAATTTAAACCATTAAAATATGCATTTAATGTGTAGATGCACGATTTAAATATCCGACAAAGTATTTCGCCATTCTAGTAATTGGAATTCTTTCTTAAAAAATATATTGATAACAATTATCAACAAAATATCGTAAATTACACTCCTGATCCCAAAATTAAAAAATAATAAATAGTAAATACTCAAACCATTAACGAAATCGTACAATGAATAGAAAGCAAAGCACGTTAGGACACACCACTCTCTGGGAGGATGGTCGTTTTGGAAATGGCTGAAGCCGTTTTCATACCACTACCCGTAAACTTTTTTACCACTCTGATAAGCTGCAACCTCATCAACAGGTAGTACAAACATAATCTCCCCATCCAGCTCTGAGCCACCTATTGCGTGCAACTTCTCTCGTAAAATTCACATCCTCTTCTGTACATTCGAGCAACATTCCACTTAAATCTTATTAATTAAATGCAATTCTGGGCAAAATAAAGGCTGAAGTCATGCTCTACATTTAAAACAGATACAGAGATTTAAAGCCTACAAGTTTAAGTGTTCTAGTTAATCCATCCACCTATTCAAGTAACTGCAAAATTAAATTCAAACACTGTACATTAATTTAACTGAATATACTGTATTGATGAAAAACCAGCGCTAAAGAAAAATGAATACAGTACGATAATAGTTTAAACAAGTCGTGATGAGCTACTCTAATCCCGCGCTTAGGCCTATTAGTTTTATTAGCACTTAAAGAGCAACTCCCGGGCTTCCAGAACATGATGTTGTACATTGTTTGAAAATTGATGAAATATTGCGCAAACAGGATGTGTAATCAGTTAGAAAACACGAAACACTCTACCGAAATGAATACTGACAATTACGATAAACACTGGGCGAAAATTTGAACAACACGATGTCATGATCTGACAGTCACTGTCAACTCCCAATTCCACACGAAAAATTCCTACAGAGAGCTATTCGATCGGAACCGGATTTCATAATATACCGAACCATCGAATGCCGGATTCAAGAAAGGTTATTGAATTTATACATTATTCCCGTAAGTATAATTTGAAATAGGGAGATGGTATACACTTTGTCACCCAGTATTTTTTCTAACATAAGTTAAAACGAACAAATGTACTATATCTTGAATTACAATCCAAATGCTAAATACTGTTACAAAAATTCTCCAATCTCGTGCAGGTGTATACGAGTGAGATCAAATCCAACACGGAGGATAATGACAATTGACACTTTATTCACGAAAATTCTGGGCAAAACGACACACAGGAGCAGAGCTTAAACAATCACAAAGCACTCAGAAACACAGCACTTGTACAGATTAACGACATAGATACAGGAATAAAAACAGCACTTGTAATGTCACATTTGTATCAGCAACGTTCAGCTCACTAGCTGGCTAGATCCCGGTGTTGCAAATCTCCTCCGTAATACTCTGCAATTACAAGGCAGACTCAGGCCGTTTTCGCAAATTCACTCGGCCACACTACCTATAACTTCTCAGAAGATCCATTTCCACATGCCGACCAACTCCAATAGATCTCCTCAGCTTCACATCTCTTCACTATTTTTACCGTTCCAGCCATAATATACTGTGACGTAACAGGAAAATTCAGGAAAAGTCTAACTTTCTTCCCAGTTAAGATTTCGCCAAAATTCCAGCACTTCCTGGAATCTTGGCCAAAGTCGCCAAGTTTCACGCCAAATCCATCGCCGGGGTTTTGGAATAATTTCTCAAACTTTCCTTGGCTGACATGAAATCTTTGTAATTACTCTTTTCCTTTATAAGAGAAAAGAGATGACACAGGGAAACGTCATCTCATGAACTTGCCTCGATTTAATAGGCCTTCGAGTTAACCGATCATTCATTTGAGGAAACGATTGATTTGGTTTTTATGCTCTAAATGCTCGATTCAATTGAGCAATATTCGTACTGTAATGCTTACGTTGTATGGGTGGACAATATATATATAAATATATATCTCTATCCATTTAATTAAATATAAATAAATAATTATTCTGTTTAAATAGGATTATTTTCCATTTAATTATGCAATGACATTGGGAATCATATTTCTATAAAATAATTATTCCAAGATATTATTGATCAATTCATAATAATTAACGAACGTAAGCACTAATAATTGTTTTTTGTGTGACAAGTTTGTGAATTTTTCCAAAAATCTTGAAAAGTGAGGTACAATCGATTTAATTGGTCATTTGATTGATCGGTTATAGGTCAAGTCCAATATTTGCCGTTAATAAAACGTCTTATGCACTTAGAAATTTACTATTCTTTAAATTTAAATCTTTTTTCAGCGAATTATAATTATAGTAGCAGTAATTACATAAACGAAAATGGTTCAAGGGAAACAAATTTTATTACATATTCAAGTTGCATATTAAGTAACTGTGATACAAATGTTCCATTATCCATTGTAGAATCAAATAACTGGAGCTTAAAATTTAATTTTTCAGAAAAAAAAAAGAAAAAAAAAAAAAAATCACTTCAGCATTGATAACTATTCTACAAATGAGGGTCATTTAATATCAAAACTTACAAAAAATACATTCTAAAATCACTCGTTTTATAAAATATACGAAATGAATTTTCATTTTAAATTTCTATTCTTATCTACATAATTTTAATAATATTTGGATGTTGGTTGGTTTTATTAACGTCGCACTAGAAACAACACAAGGGTTCTTGGCGACGGACCTCGTAATTTTGAACCTCGGTCAAGCAACGAGAACGACACCTGTCTTGGCACCCCTTCTCCTTACTTCCTCACCACGCCATTGGGAGGATTTCGGGTCTCGACAGATGCAACGCGTATCAGCCCCGACTACACGGTGAGGACAATATTTAGAATAATTTGCTTTCAGCAAAAATAATTTTCGAATATGCGTAAGCAAATGATACAAAATGTAACTGTATAAATCAGCGTTTCTTAAAACTTCTTAGTCTTGCGACACCAAACTTAAAAACCTAAATAGACCGCCTACCCACCCTCCAACTCTAAGCAAGCATGGGAAAAAAAAACTTATATTGTTTAATTTCCAATTCTGAATTTAAAAATTCATGAATGAATAAATTCTAATTTATTGAATTTTTTAGTATAAACTCCTTTTTTTAAATTTAAATGACATGTTCACATCTTTACATTTGTTATTATATTTGCACAATTATATTTTTTATTTATGGGTTTATAGTTCAACTATAAATCCATAAATAAAAAATATAATTCTATCTTGAAAAATATACAAATACATATAAGACTTTTCTCTTATCCTAATTATTAAAATAAATACCAAACATTAGTCGAATAAAATAGCAAAATACAACATAGTATTGCTCTTGCAATATATAAGATTGCGTGACGAAATAGAAAAAACCGATTACAATAGCAAAGAGTTTTCCTACTTGTCGTGGCGCCAGTGGGCGCAGGAAGTAGCATGCATTTGCAATCAAATTTTGTTTCCGAAATATGCAGGAATTGCAAATACGACACCGCTATAATAATGCGCTTAATGGTATTTTTCCACAGTAATTAATTATCATTTACGGTTCGACTTCGCAAGTTTGACGATTTTTTAACTGCGCGCTCCACAGAAAAATTTATATATAAATAAAAGATAATGAATAGATTACGACTAATGTTTCTTTAAATTCATCTATCTAAATTGACTTCTCCCGACCTTAACAATTTGCATTGCGACCCCATCTGGAATCGCCCCCTCCCACTCAGTTTAAGAAGCGCTGGTATAAATTTTTAAGATGAACTAAACAGATTATTTTACTCTCATTTTGAGATCAATTTCCCAAGTCATGGAACCGCAAAGAAATTTTAAGGTAGGCAGTCGCAACTGCGGAATGTAAACGAACTAAGAGAAGGAGAAAGAAAGAAAAAAAAAAACTACTTCCGGTATTTCCAAAGAAAGCCTCTTTAGTCTTTTCGCCGCTCTATATAAGGACAAGGGAATTTCTACAAATAAAAAGAATTCTTCCCAGAATTCAACTACGGAGTTATCGAGACGAACGGAAGAAGAGACGCGACAATTCTCTTATCGAACCAGAACCAAGTGGGACAGGAACCGGAATTGCACGTGCAACTCATTCCTCAAGCACTCGTACCGATGAATATCATTTACTATTTAGTGCAAACATGGATTAATCAAATAAATATAGTGTTATAGATACATATCTGCCCAATAATACGAATCTTACAAAAATTACTTAAAATATTTTTAAAAGTTAATAGTTTGTGATCAACGAAATTTCTAGTAGGGAAGGGTGCACAATTTTTTAACAGAGATCAAGTTTCTATTTATTGAGATTAAATACCAAAGCAAAATGTTTGCCAATGTATTCCGGTCGGTTATATTGTCATTCAAGTGGAAAACTTCTTAGTTTAAGTGGGTCTTAAAGATCAAGCAAATTTATTTAGCAAGTTATGTTTGGTCACTAACATATTCAATAAAAATTCCATACAAAAGCTGAAAAAATTTCAAATTCATAAATATTTGAATTTCAGTTTTTATCAACGAAAGATTTGCGCGTCGAGCTGGAGTGAATTAATGTTTAGGTACTCAATAAGTTTGGATTTAAGGCTCACCAACCATTTTTTTAATTCTCAACATCTTACTTGCCGTTTCAAAGCCTTTATAATTGTATTTGTTGGAATGTCCCGAAAAAGAAACCCCAAAAAATTAAAAAAATATTTTATCAGATTCCCCACTCTCGAATTTAGTAAGCATTTGTATACATTTTTTTTTTAAAGATCACAAAACATAAATGAATCCCTAAAAGAGGTTTAAAAAAATACTTCCGGAAATGGAAGGAAATATGCAATGGACAGGGATCATCCTTATCTTTTGAATGCATTTACTATATTCCATTTATAACAATAATTCGAATCAAAGGAAGATAGTAGAAATTTCACATGATCATGAATTCAAAAAGGCTGGTAAATGGAAGTCTTAGTTTGACTATTCGAGGGCTGTTTATAAAGTACCTTTTCAAACGACGGATGTCTTTCTTAGGCAAGTTGATGTTACCATTGTGTGCTGCCCTCCATCAAACCACCCCAAAAAATGAGATTACTTTTGATTTCACAGCCATTTGCGGCTATACCAAAATTTGATAGCTATCACGTCGAGTTGTCACTATCGATGAGACCCGGATTTATCATTACATGCCATGTAGCGATACTGATGCACTGATCGAGGGAGGTGCCCGTTTAGGTGTCATTCTCGTCGCTTGACCGAAATTCAAAATTAAGAGGTCTGTCGCCAATAGCCCTCGTGTTGCTTCTTAGCGCGACGTTAACAGGCAAAATCAGATTCATCATTGTCCACCGGAAAACGAGCAGCCTTCAAAACAATGGGTTGACTCTGGTGAATTCGCTACAAAGAAGACGGCCGGAAAAGTGATGGCGACGATTTTTTGGGTGCCAAGGGCGTTATATTCATAGACTCCTAGGGAAAAGAAGAAAAAAAACGATCACTGCTGTGAGTTACCCTGTTTCCCATTTTAATTACGAGTACTTTTTGAGCCATCTTCGTAATAAAAATGCACTACAGAGACAGAATGGATGACGCACCTTATTTTTTGAACCATATTTTTTTATAGAAATGCAGCGCTGTTCAAACTTCCACACAACGACATTTCAGAATTTTAGGAACGGTTGTATCAGAATAGTGTATTAATCTTTCCAGCAGAACTTCAAGATCAAGATAAATAAAATAATATCAAGCAAAAATAATTGAGAATATTTCTAGAGGTCCCTCAGTCTATTCAGTTTTATGGATGAGACACCCCAACAGCCTAGTGTTGCCCATCATGTCACACTTTAGGTAATGGTAATCATTACGAATATAATTTTGTATTAAAATTAATTACTTCCTCATCAGAATAAAGATAATAAAATTGACAAAATAAAGTTTTATTGATTGATGGATTTATGAGGGACATGAGCAACAAAGGCGATAATCCTAATTATAAGATTTTCATAATAAAAAAATTAAATCCCAATAAAATTACAGGGACCTGAGCGCAATTTAGTTTTTAGTTTAGTTTTTAATAACATCGCTCTAGAAGCAACACGAGGGCTATTGGCGACGAATGGACCTGAGCGCAAATACCCGGTTTAATTAGCTGAATGGTTGTTTAATTAACGATGCACTTAAAAGAAACACGACGGTTATTGATGACGGACTTCGTCATTTTAAACCTCGGTCACGTGACGAGAACGACACCTGAGCTGGGACTTCTCACTTCGAACTTCCCAACCACTCCAACTTGCAACATAGCAGGTCTTCAGTGGAATCAGAATTAGAACCTACGAAACGATGGGAAGAACGCTGGCCGCGAGCTCTCATCATGTCCACTCGGCTACACAGCGGCTCAGCAACCGCCTGGAAGCCGACGGCACGACAGTCGTCAGAACATAATTAGAAGAGCATCCTCGGCTGACCCTCAATATGATTGATCAGCATTAGCAGAGAAAATAGCTATAGCCTAACGTGATCAATTATTTCAACCCAAAATTATTAATTCTTATTTAACGGTATGGGCATTGATAGAACAGAATATTTCCTCTTAATTTTTAATTTATGAAGAAAAGAACAGACACACAAGAAAATAAATAATTTACTTTATGTTATCCAAAGAATAAATCTGCATAAGTGGTGTGGATTTCAAATAAGAATGTAATTCTGGACAGGATTTTAAAAAAATCCTGTCCGGTATTTTACGAGTACTATGAAAATTAATATTGCTTTAAAATGTCCCTCCTACGGCTATTTTTTCGTTCTTCTACTATTCCTACGATGTAGCAGTACGGTACTCAATAAAAATACTAAAGTTTGAAAGATTCAAATTATTAATGTGAACGTGTCTGAAAGATTCCATCTAACGACTTTCGATTAAAACATTCCCAGTGTTTCATTCTGTTACTTTTTGCGCGTCATCCAGTTAGAAATTAGTGAGAACTTATTAAATACATCTGTGTGTATGGTGGTTACAATTGAGCCGCTCAGAAGCCAATGCGGTTAAGTCCATTTTTTGATATTTTCTGATTTTTGGAAATTTTGATGAAATAAATAATAATCTTCTTAGTTATTAAAGGATTTACTCGTTGGTTACTTTTTCCTAGGTTAGACAGCCCTTTTTTTAATAGCTTCTGAATATATTGCATAATAATTTCAGAAGCCATTGTGAATAAGTCCACCTTTTATCAATTTTTTTTTACATAAACTTTGAAATAAAAATTAAATTCTTCTTTCGATATTTGTTGGTAACACTGAAAAACAAGAAATTCATAGTAACTGTAACCGTTACTTCTAATTAGAATTGTTTGAGTTTTATGCATGTGCAAAACCATTGGAAGAAGCTGTTACCAACAGAAAAAAATCAACAAGTGGACTAACAGTCAATTGGCTTAATATGAGATGGATAAAATTGGAAAGGTCAAACCCAAGCAGCATTAAGTTCAAATATAATTTTGACGAGGATGATACCTTTCATGTAATTGATATAAAAAAAAAACAAAAATAGGTAGGCCAGTAAATTTAAAAAATATAACTCAACTTATATTATATCCTAATGGCAGAACAATTTCAAGAGAAACAAAAAAAAGACATGTGTTTATTAAAGTATATATCTCCAATTAAACACGAAATTTACAGGACATTAAGGACAACACGTGGAGATCAAGATTTACATTTAAATAGCTCGGAAGAAGATGATGTTAATTATGATGAATAAACATAAAACTTATGACAAAAAAAGTTATTTTATTATTTTTACCTAAATTTCTTATCTTTTTCAGCTGCCAAAAGGTATAAGTCCTAAAATTTTTAAGATGCTGTCATTATTTCAATAAATACTTACGTTTTTATTTACACATCCTGTACATATCTTGTTTTTTGCAGAGTTTACACCTCGAAAAAAGACTTTATACACTTTTCTAATTAAATTAATAAACCAAGAATTTTAAAAACTAATGTATCAAAAAACATTAATTTTCTCAATTTTTGTGTTTTGGACTTAACCGCATTGGCTTCTGAGCGGCTCAATTAATAAATACCCTTTTCAATTAATACATTAACTACACTTTCAATATCTTCCGAAGTAGGTATTTGGTTATATAACCCATTCACATAAATATATTTCTGTCATTGAACCAAGTTCATAGATCCTAATATTATTTGCTTATTTCATAGAACTCAACATCCTCAAGTTACTAGGCGCTACCATTGATTTTTTTTTTAAAAAAAATTTCGCGTCGTTTTTTTATATTGTTTCTGTAAACAGAACATTTTGGCGACCCAAAACTGTGCTTGTGGACAACGAGATTGGCTTCTGAAAACGAAATGATCCCATCCAAAACGAACGAGTTTATGGCGCAAGAGCCAAATCTGACTGAGACACAGAAAGAAAAGGTAAAAAGAGGGGGGGGGGGAAAGCGTTGATAATACAGAAGGATCGCACGCATATTCCGGGTGCACGTTACCAATGTTAACCAAAAAGAGTAAAATCCAATGAAAAAAAAAAGATCATTATGGTACTTCCAAGATTACAGGTTCCCAAATAAGTTAAACCCTGAAGGGCCATTCAAAACGGGACATATGATCACGTTAGTTATGCCACATTTTGAAAAGTTCCAAGATAACGAATATATATGACCCTTGAGATAACTGCAACTCCCAAGCTTTTCGTGAGTCCGAAAGATTTCTCTTTATCACAATTAATGCAAGAAATAATAAATGCCTAGTATTTAAAAATGCATAAGGGCAATTGTTCCACCCTTTAAAACCAGATATTAGTTTCAACTATTAATTTGATTGATTGTTTATTTCATTGCATTAAAAAGTAAGATGTGGTCTATTGGCGACGGATCACGTCCTTTTGATCCACAGTCAAGTGACGAGGATGACACCTGAGTTGGCAGCCTCGATAGATTTAACGTGCTCCAGCCTCGATACGAGGCGGGTCTGTAATATCAAAATACAAACTTACGAGTGGCTGGAAACAACGCCGTCCGCGAGCTCGCGACCATGACCACTCCTCTACCAAAGCCAATGCATTAATTTCAAAATCAATGTTTCAGTTTTTAGACGTGGAGAGAGAGAGAAAGCAAAGTTAATTGGCGAAAGAGCCAGACATGGCTATGCTGCGCCAAGCAAGATTTAACTGTGTTTTAGACGTTGATATATTGAACCGCGACGAACTAAATACGAAGTTACCTAAACAGAATTCCTTTCAATCTTGGAAATATTTACTCTACTTGCAATCAGTTTCGCTGTTTCTTTAAAAAGCACGAACAAGTCAAAAGCATTCGCTGTAAATTCACGGTGAAACACTTGGACCAGTCAACACCTGAGCAAACGAAACTACTCAGAAGTCGAGAAACAAAAAGCCAGCTTAGGCGACGGGTTTTATTATAAGTGGTAATGAGTCACAGCCGGGAATGTGTCATCGCCTTTGATGGTTGGAAAGCGAAGAGCATTTCTTGGAAACCCAGTTATGAAATACTAAAATACTTTGAAGTCAGATAAGGAATTTTGCGACAAAAGTGTGTTTTTTTTCTGCAATTTTTCTCCTTACAAGTGAATTGAAGTGCGTGGAGGAAAAGGGTTGTTTTAAAGATCAAACACATCTTTGCACAGTATCTATTTGTTTATCACGTCTGTCAAACAAAAACAAGTGTTTCTTCAGTTGTACACATAAAAAAGGCGGGAAAATAAAAATCTGAAGTTGCACTAGACTGCCGATCGAAATGTTTCTAAAAGTTGAGATCATTATCATTAAGAAAATGTTATCGCAAAGAAAACGAAGTTTACAATTTAAATGAAAAATATATCGGGAAGTTAAATATTTATTGCAAGGATAACATTTAGTTTGGGTAGTTACTATTACAACACTGTTAAGTTCATATTATGTTCAACAACAATCCTAATTATATTTTTACAAGAGCATATTGCAAGCCATTTTACGTTCATTGTAAATGGTTTTCAATATGCTCGAGAAATTATTGTATTTATATTGGTTTAAAATAACTATTTCTCAAATTTTAGTGTAATTACGATTAGAACTAATTAAACCCTAATATAATGTTTAAGTGTATTTTTTTGACATAACATAAATACAGTAGTACTTCTTGTAAGGGACTCCACTATTTAAGGGACAATTCTGTAGGTACTGGTCCCTTTTGATATAAGGACAAAATGTCTGATCCGTTTCCTTTACTGGAAGGCGCTAGTATTTATTTTTAAAATGGCCAATCGTCGGAACCTCCAATAACATTACAACTGAATATCTTACTCTCAAGAAATAAACCATAAATACAAACAAATTCTACCGATGTAAGGAAACATACAACATACGAAATAATATCCCAATGCTAAGCATTAAGAATTTATTTGAAAAAAGGTACTTTTATAAAAATCATAATTTAATGTATCAATGTTGCTATTCTGAAAATACACCATGAATTCTTCCTTCAAAAACTAGTATGTTTTTCGAAATTTAATTGATTTATTATTATGTCCTTAAACTTTAAATTAACTTGAAAACATTGTACCATCGTTCCTAAGTCTGAAAATAATTTTTTTTTCGCCACTCGTAGTCAGATTAAATGATGTTATCTTCGAATAGACAAAACCGAATCAAATACTCAGAACACTTGGTGAAGAAACCCTAGATAAACAATTCCAGAAATACGACTATCCATCTTCGTATTTATTTCTAGTTCTTAGAACCAGAAGTTATAATACTTCTCAACTCGAAATTGCGTAAAATATTTGAATTTCTCATTTAGATCTTCCCACGAAAAATGGCGCGAATTCGCAAAAAAAATAAACAATTAAAGCATGCGAAACTGAATTAATTCGAATAGAAGACAGCTTATTAATTTTTATTCAACAGCCAATCAGAAATCACGAACATGACCGAAACACTGCTGTCTGGAAAGAAGACGAGTAAACATTTCAGGAACCCGTACACTGCGATATGTCAGAAATGCTGTAAGTGAAACTTTGTTTCAAGGTTGTTTTCTGTTTCCAAAGATATGGAACAGTAGCTCAAATGGAAGAGGATGATATCGAGAAAGAGATAGTGTCTGAAAGTGAATGACAGAAATGAATACAACATAATGATCATTAAATTCACAAGGTAGGGGGGGGGAATAATAATATGACATGGCACTGAGTTTTATTCTTGATAAATTTCTGAAGTAAAATTTGTATGCTATACTAATGCACGATTTCTTTTCTTTTCTTTTTTTTTTTTTTTGAAGAAGAGCAATTTTATCCTAATACGAAAAGCGTTGAAGTGCCTGAAAACTTTTGCAGTTGTATCAAAATTGCGCTTGATTGTGTGTGTATTTTGTTATGGGGTAGAAAATTTTAAATTTAATCTCAAAAATTTTATAACATGTTTCAAATATTTGAATGGGTGACCAGAAAAAGGATAAGATTTTAAAAATAATGGTTTGTAGGTGGTGTGAGTGGAATAAAGATGAGAGAGAGAGATTTTCTAAATATTAATATTTTCCCACTCAACGGCGGAAAGGTAATACAATGAAGTGAGAGAAATATATTTGAGCTAAATGGATAGGATCGTACAAATATTGGTCAAATGGCTATCTTACTTTCACTCGTGATATTTTTGGAATCGTTTAATTTCTCCAAACAACCATTTCTCCATTTATCACCTTTAAGTCTTAAAAAAGGTTTTAAACAGTTAAAGTATTGTAGAAATATATTTATAATTAAATTCATTCTATTCACCCCCAATTTTAATAATTTAAGCTTTCAAAAAAAAGACACTTTTTTGGGCGAAAAACAATTATACATGCTTCAATGCTAATAATTCTCTCTCTTACATACATCAGTTTAAAAAAATATTAAGATTGTATGCCGAGTAGTTTAACCATTTGAAAAAATAAGATTTCAATAATATAGTTTTATATTTAATAAATATGGAAATAAAAAACATTTCGGACAAAAGTATTACACGTGGAACATGTTCCAATCCGAAACAAATTCAATGTCTAACAAAGATTTTGTTATGGAATTCAGTTCACGGTTATATCAAACGTTAGGCGCCTTTTCTTTTCTATACATGTTAATATTTTCAGGGCAAGTTAAAAATAAATTATTTCACACCATAATATAAAAATGGCTAGTTCACAGATGTTTCAAAGCCAGGTAGCGTAGTGATCACGATCCCTAACTTGCGGCTGCCGTTGTTTCCGCCGACACGTAAGTTCGAGTCCTGGTGTTACTTAAGATCCAAGGCGTGGCCGGGGATGATGCACGTTGCATCCGTCGAAGCTGTAAGTCTTATCAATGGCGAGGTGCGGAAGTTTGGGAAGGGAGGTTGCCCGGTCAAATTTCGTTCTTATCCATTAACGGAGGTTCGAAATGACGAGGTCCGTTAACAATAGATGTTAGTAAACAATCAATCCCAA
The DNA here is from genome assembly GCA_019974015.1 of Nephila pilipes. Lineage (NCBI taxonomy): Eukaryota > Metazoa > Arthropoda > Arachnida > Araneae > Nephilidae > Nephila > Nephila pilipes. The sequence goes on from BMAW01092770.1 coordinate 403,441, forward strand.
ATGTTTCACATTTTTGAAAAATTTAATTCTGTTTTTTGGATACCTTTCTGTGAATTCTTGTTCTTCCAAAAATGAAGGTAATACATCAATTGATGGGTAATAAAATGTCTTTTTACACAAAAGTTGTGTTTTTAATTCGTTCGTAGATTCAAGAGAAACACTAATCTTTCTAAATAAAATATTTTGTACGAAAATGCAATATTTCATCAAAATTGTTGCATATTTTATTGGGTTGGATTTCACAATATCATGTTAAAAGTTGATATCATTTATAATATGGAAATAACATGGAGAAATTCTTACGTAAAAATTCGGGCAACAAGATATAAATACATCCTCTGAAATGTTGTTACGGATGCATTTCACAATCTACTGACGTAAAATGCAAATTCACCACAAGGTCGAACGAGAAGATTATTTTATTATATTGAATGAGTGTCTGATTGATTCGTTTATGGGATACAAAGCAACAAAGGCCATCCCCAATATTCAACAGATCAAGTCATTCTATACCGAGCCCTTACAAAGTTGCCAGATTTCAAATAAGGTCTCGAGGGATAAAAATGAAAATATTTGCGACAATTGTCCTCAAGAAAAGGATAATAATTTTTGCTTCCCTATACTCCATAAAACTAATTAGAAGGCACCAAACTCAGGTGTCGTCTTCATTACTTGACCCAGACTCAAATTACAAAGTCCGTCACCAACAGCCCTCGTATTGCTTCTAGTAAGACGTTAATAAAACCAAACAATCAATCAACCAATGAAACCAAACAATAAATTTTTATCGAGAAAATTTTTTATAGATTAATCATTTTTGAACTTCCTTTAGGGCATTAAAAAGTGCTATTAAAACACAACAACAAAAATAACCACATTAATTTTTTATTAATACTATTAATCGCAAAAATTATTCAATATTTATCACTGGATTTCACATCACTAGGAATTACTAATGCTTAATTTTTTTTAATTAAAAATAAATTTTACTTCCGAACAATTCATTTTAATAAATTGTTTTATTATCAGCACGATCTCCATTTCTTGTAAAGAATCGACCTAGTTTCATTTTTAAGCCAAGCACTCGTCATTAGAATAAAAATCATTATTCGTAATTGGACTAATGAGCCAATATCCGAATTGATTGATTTTTTATAAACATCACACTCGCGAGCAACAAGAGGGCCTTTGGCAATGCATCTCGTAATTTCGAACCTCTATCAAAAGAAGAGGACGACTCCAATCTCTTAACTTCTACACCACCCCCATCCCTCGACAGATTTAACGGGCACCAACCCCGCTATACGACATGTCTTTCATGGACAGGGAAATAAGACCCACGACTCGAAGGAAAAAACGCCGGCCATGACTATGACCATCCCGCAAGTCCTGAGATTCATAAAAGTTAGGAAAGAAATACATTTCAAAACAACGTCAATCAGAGGTTATTATGAAAATTTATTATTATTAAATTACGGTCAAACACCGCTGAATTTTTACTTGAAAGACATTAAAATGTTTATGCGCGACAAATCATTCTCCTGCGAGACGTATAGTATTTCTGGGACCTTCCTGATTTTTTCAAACTTGTTCCAGCTTTTCATAAACATTTCTGCTGAGTTAATATGAAACAAACATACTGACGGATGTTTAAATTTTTCGCTGAGACATCTCAATGACTGCTCATTAATTACAATTAATTAATTAATATCAAGGACTTGGTGAAATGGCGAACATTTTGGGAAGAAATATACAAGAAAAATAAAATCCACAGACACTGATAAGAATTTATGAAAACAATGAAGAATTAAACATGCACGGAGAAGGGCTGACGGTTGTTAACTTCATTAATAATTCCTTTGATGTAATGCATAAAGAGGGGGAGGGAGGGTTGAGAATCTCTCGATAACGTTTTTCTCCCTAAGAACCACTCAAACCTCTTCTAGTCAGTAACAGACTCTCTCTATTCGTGGCTGCATTCTGACTCCATGATTCACACAGCACACACAAGAACGAGGCTTAACTGCTCTGATACAAAGAAAAAAGCTCACGAATGGGTAAACAAACGATTCTATATGGAATTCGAGATTTCCCTCCCATTTCTATTCTAAAGTTACATTTTAAGGGAGATTTAAGATAACAAATATCATGTGCTTTTCTCAGAGCCATAGATTTATCAATGGAAAAGTCCGAATTTCACATTTGCTGTTGCCAAATAGAAACAACCTGAAATAGTTAATCGTAAGAAGAAGAAGAAAAAAAAAAAAAAAAAAACCATAAAGGAACTGAATTTAAAAATATGAAACCATAACTTCAAACGATATGAAAAATATTTGTAACGATTTCTATTTTTTAAGAAAAGGATTAACAGATTTCGCTTTCTACATTCTTTCGAAAGTTAAAATTCATCCAATGTAATAGTTGTTACAACCATTGGGAAATTAATTTCAGGGTGGAAAATTATTATGCTTTAGATCAAGAGCACTTTAATTTTTTCTTCAATGGGAAAGAAAATGAAATAGAGAATAAAATGGATTTCACACACAACACCAATATTTAGTTATGGAATTTTACACCCACTGAGTTCCAATAAGAACGATACTCAGAAATTCTGTGAGTAATAACGTAGTTTTTTTCAAACTCAAAACCATTCATTAAGAACATACGAAAATGTTCGATACCTTTAATTTTTAATTAATTAATTTAATAAGTTGGTTAAAATGCATTTTGGATAAAATCACAATTTTTTAAATTAAAATTCATTTCAAAACTGACAGACGACAATCCAAAAAAATAAATAAGTAATGTTTTCTGCGATAGATTACATTTTTTAAAGATGAGAACAAGTAAGATTTGAAAAAGAAAAAATCGGACTGAAAAAGCTTTGTTAAGTATTCGATAATATTTTTCTATTGGTGTTACCATCACTTTCGTTCAAAAAAAATTACAATTTTTGTAATAAATGGCAATTATATATTCATATTTCGTTCAGTGTCGGCGAAATCGACAGTTTCTTAAGTTTTGGCTATAATTAAACCTGAGTTGCATGATGAATAAAAAAAAAAAAATGCGAAAGAAAAAGAACTGTAATATATATAATATATTATAGGTAATTATTTCACTTGAACGATATTTGAGCATTAATAATTTACATTTGCATATTTAGGAAAAACTTTCTAGACACTATTATTCAATTTTCATTCAATTTGCAAGGAAATGAACATTAAGCCGAATCTAACAGAGTTTCCAATCCATAGTTCAGAAAAATTTTAGAATTTCATTTGCTGGAAAAATAATTGCAACCACAATAACAAAACAACGCACACAACTGGGAGGAGCTTTGAAGTAAAAATCATTTATGTATATTCAGTAAGAAGTTGCAGAAAATTTTTATAGCAATAAAAGGAGAGAAGGGGCGAGAACACTTAATTTTTCACCAAAATTATTATCCCTCTATTTCCACACTATCACCAAAAATTTTAATTGACAGTACAGTTTATATTAGTTCTTTTAAATGATCCTTCACGCATTGAATCTGTCATTTATTTTTTGCTTGACAAAGAATATTTAATTTGAAAAATTTCCTTTTTTCCCCTCCAAAAACGGATGTTAAAAAAATTAAAGGGCTTTAAAATTGTTTGCACTTTAAACAGGAACAAGACGGCACAAAAATTTTGACAAGCTCACTTAAGCTTAAATGAATAAATCAAATATTCATCGCCGAATGAAACTGATTAAAAAGTAATTTTGCTTTAATTAATTTCATAATAAGGAGAGCTATTACAACAGAAATCATAACTCCAAATTACGCAAGATTGTCTCGACTATTGGAGAATTTTTTTAAGATGTGATACATTTTGGAAAGCCTTCAACATTTCGTTACATAAAAATGACTGTAAGTAAAAAATTCAGCAACAGTTGATGAGCAGACAAGTTGTGATAGGTTACTAAGTCTTATGGTTTGATTTGGTTTAATGAGTCTCGCACTAGAAGCAACACGAAGGCTATTGGCGATGGACCTCGTAATTTTGAGCCTCGGTCTAGTGATGAACTAAGTCTTATGGATAATACAGCACATTTGTGGTATCGCAGGCAATATTTGAGTGAATACCTATCGTCTCATGAAGACTTCAGAGTCTCGGTTAAATTTAGCAAACGATAATTGCAACGATGATCTTTGGAAGAAATGGATATATCTATGACTACAGAAACTTTAAAAATGAAGTTTCGGGGGGAAAGGGGGGAAAAAGATGCGAAGACTTTTCTGCTCTATTCCAACAGGTTTGCATAAGTCTCATCCACGGCTTTCATGAGTTTTATATCAAGCATGGTTGTATGATTTGGCGTGAGCAATAAGCTATCAATCAAATCATACCCCCCCCCCCCTGCAAGTAATATATAAAAGTTCATTTCTAAGCCTCTTTTATTAAATTACATCGGGACTTTTTTTTACCCCTACCATCCCTAGATCTTTTATTTCTAGGTCCATGTTAGTTAGATACGATACGAAGCTATTTATGAAAGATAGTATTCAACAAGTATTGACATGTGTTATTAATTTCTGCAAGATAAATAACGTTTAACAGTATGCACCTGCATAGTCAAAAATATACTTCCTGCTATAATATTATCATCGTCATACAGATCCCAAGGGTGTTTCTTTTTCGAGCATCACGTGGTAAATTTTTTGTCTTTCCATTAAAAAAATGTTTCTTCAGTAAAAAGTGCCTAGTCCCTTCCATTCAAGTAAATGAACGAATGGCTTGATTAAAACAATAAAACGATAGCTAAGTTTTCACATAAAAGGAATCAATTTTTTAAACAAATTATTATTCATTTTAATTTTAAGGTCTCAGATTTCTTGAATATCTTTTGCAAGCCCTCTCACAATTTATTTTCTTGCATTATATTCAATAGCGCATGCCACAATCACTGCCACGACCTACAAATTTATCTACAACCCTATATTCATTACGGTTTAGTTCATATTTTAAAAGTGACATTTGGAGAAATATTTTTTCAAAAAGAATTTTCCTTCACCAGTGAAAAAAGTGAATTAAACCTTGCATTTGAAGAAAGATCAGATTGTGACACTAGCTTATGAAAACAACGAGATGGTTATGCAATGAGAACTGATTAGTACTCCTGACCTCTTCCATCGCAAATTGCGTCATTACCCAAGCACTAAAAAGTCAGTAATTTAAATAAATCGCCTGGTAAGATTTGGCAATTGACGACTCGGTGCAGAAGGAAGAACGCGGGCATTCTATAAAAGGATTCGTTTATGGCAGAGAAAACAATAAGGAGTTTTATAGGTCACCGGCTGAGAGTGCAGACGCCGTCACAGCCACCCAGTCTGTCTTCGGAACGGACCATTAAGCCACAAATCAACGACCCTAAACCTCCATCAGACCGTTTATACACCATTTTGAGAATTTGGTTCAAGTAAAAAGAGAAGAGTTTCCTTCCAAAAAGAAAAGGAACTTCTTCGTGATGCTGAACGATCCTTATAAAAAATTTTATAACCTGCCTTTCCTACGAGCAATTAGTCACAAAATACAGAAAACGACTTAACTAATTATAAGAGAAAAACAGAATTTGTATCTTATTGTTGCCGCTTTTAGGACTTCGACATTGGACCGGAATAAGGTTACAATCTCCAAAAATGTCGCGGAATAACAAAACGTTTCAAAGGAGAATAATTTAGGAATTATTTATTGTTATAGATCGACCACCGTGAGATTATATCTGGCACCACCCATGCCCCGCGACATTTGACCTTTCTGTGATCTGGTTTTCAGAATGCATTGAACAGGCCTGCCTAACCCAAAATACTTTGGAAACGTGTTTTTTCCCAACGGGGCACATTATATATATATATAACACATCAATCAATAACTCCCGAGACTAACCCAGAGATGGCGCTCGTAGTAAACCAGTAACCGTCTTTCTAGAGTACCTAACTTTGCTTGAAACGTGTCAAATTTAAGTCAGATCAGGATCAGAAAACAGCCGATATTATGAGAGCTTATAAAGTCGTTTTGTAGTTTGCTTTAAAAAGTGGAAACAACCGAGTTCGTGTTCTGATAAAAACATTGTTTTTTAACTGGGTAAAACACCGTGCAAGCGAAAACAATGGATTGAAAATGTTGACCCGGACCTTGTCCATCAAAAAAGCAACGATTTGTCGGTTGCGGTGATTAAACGTGGGTCGTACCGACACAAATGACGCGGAACGCTCGGGTAGAACCTGTAGGAAGCCGTTACACCGGAAATGTAGAGTGAAGTAGGGACAAAAATTATAATTGAAAGATCGTAAAGTGAAGCTCCGTGAGATTCAGAGATGACACGATCAATGGAAGTGCTATTTACTAAAAGTTTCCTTGAAGTGAAGTGAAAAAGGTTTTTCCAAGTGGGTGCGCGATTGTTCGATGGAACAAAAACAGCAAACGATGATTCACAGAAAAGCTGTTTATCGGTCTATTTCATCTGCAACAAAAAGATTCTCATTGGGAAAAAATGAAAAAAAAAGATTCGTTGAAAAACGTTGAACGATTGACAACCAAAGGTGATTAACAAAGAAAAGTTGATGAATAAAAAATTTTGAAAAAGATGTTATTTCAATGTTAGACCCGAGCGCAAGTGTAATATAGAGTTATATTACATACATATAATATAAAAGAATATAATAAATATAATATTATATATATATATATATTATATATATATATATATATATATTGTAGGGTGTGTGGACGTAAAGCGAATGTGCATGTATGTGTGTCATTAATTCGATTTATCCCACCTCCTTTTTTTTTTTTTTTTTTTTTTTTAAAAAAAAAAATTTGGCTCTCTTAACGCCAAATTCTCACATTAAAAACTACTATTACTACTCTCACTTTTAGCGATTAATCCTCCCCAACCCTATGAGGGAAATCAAGAATCTACTGCAATAAATCAAGGGAAATAATATTTTATGAAATTAAATGTATTTATACGAAATATTATATTAAAAAACTATTCGGCATTTACAACACAATGTTGGTACAGAATTATTAGCGATCAAAAGACACCCTACAGTCAGCCTGTCTGCAATCATATTCTTCTGGGTCAAATATATTAAACTAGCTGCAGTCAGACTGGCTGCTTCTGCTTGTCGCATCCTCATCGCACGTCTAGTAATGCACATCCGCGCTCTTCAGTAGGTTTGTTGGTTAGGTAAAGTTGTGTGTAACGCCCACTCGCACGTTTTGAAATGAGTTCAATTTTGTAAATGTTACTGAACAGGAGTATGGCGGAAAAATTGAGACGATAGTTGAGTCAATGTCTGAGATATTCTCAAAGTAATGGGATACGATACAAACGACTTATGGTGGGATGTTCTTTGGCATTTAAAGTGGTAAAAAGTACAATAAAAGTTTAAATTTTTAACTTTTCTATTTAGTAGATCGCTACATTGCACAGTGGAATGTTTTTTTTTTTTTTTCTCACTTACCAAAAAAAAATCATCAAAATAAAAAATTTTTTGTACAATATTCCTTCCATAATTCGGAGCTGCACCTTTCCGGCTCTGCCAATAATTCAACATTTTTATACAGGTTTCAAGTCATAGAAAAAAAATCATTTTATGCCTCCATTTACTTATTCCATTATTACTCCATTGAAATACAATGGAGTATTGAGTAAGTTTTCGAAACAAAACAGAACATATTTTTATAATTAGAATGACTGCATGTGTTTGACATTTTATATGCTTGTACAATATTAAGTTTTATACAATAATTCATAAATGTGATACTAATAGATTTAAATGAGTTGTTTTTAGAAGTTTTCCATTATTCCAGTGTTTTCGATGATTAAGCAGTGCTTCAGTCTGAAATCCGCCACATTGTGGAGAGAGTTTAATGGATTAAAATTACTCTTTTAATTATTAAGATTAATTTTATTATGGCTCAGTATTAAATTTCTTCGTTTCTCTCTGCAGAAAAATAAATCAGGTTATCGAAGAAACGAAACCAGGGTTGGATGCAGCCATGGAAATGAGGATGCAGCAACGAAGTGTCTATGCACCAGACTTCTCGACTTGAGATAAAAGAACACCGCAAGGTGCATCACTTTCCTTCCAACGACGAAGTGGAGGCCGAAGTAGCCAAGAATTCATGGTCGACAGCTCGCGGCTGGCGTTTTTCTGTTGAGTCAGGAGTTCGAGTCCTGATGCCAGTTAAAAACCGCCGTGTAGCGTGGGTGATGCCTGTTAGATCTGAAAAGGCTTCAAGTCCTCAAGCTGGCGAGGTGTGCAAGTTTGTAAAGTGGTGTGCCAGCTCAGGTGTCGTTTTCGTGACTTGAGCGAGGCTCAAACTTACAAGTTACAGTGCCAACAGCCTCATTTTCTTTCTGTGTAAGAAGTAAAAAACAACCATTCAACCAACAATGAGGAGAATGATGCCAATAAAGATTGTTATCGACAGCAACCACCGGAGTCCTCCGATGGGTTTGCTCGTTAAGTCATGCTCAATTGTAAATCCGTGGAAAGGGATGAAGATTGTGGCAAAAAGTAGATATTCCACAACAAATAGGATACATGTAACTTTCGGCTACAGGAAGAATTGTGAAAATTGAGGTACTAAAAAGTTATGGTCATGTAGGCATAACTTTCGTTCAAGCCTTGTGATATGCGTAACCTATACTTATCATTGGATATATCAGTTAACTTGCTTAAGCAATTAGCGAAAACAGCTGATAAAATATTAGTTGAAATTACTTAAAATATTCAAAATATTGCAATGATACAAATTTAAACTAGTTAAAAAGACTTATATTTCATCTCATGATACAAACTTTCAACAATTTCTCTCACAGTTTGCAATTTGTGTGCAAATAAAATTGAACATTTTTCCTGAGGAATATGTGGCCACGGTAGCCCAGTGATCACGGTAATGGACTCGCGGCCAGCGGTTTTCGTCGAGTCCTAGGTTTGGAGCCTTGATCCCTCAAAACATCCGCTGTGTAATCGGGGATGATGCACGTTAAATATGCCATGGCTCAAAGTTTTCCCGATGGCGGTGTGTGGAAGTTAAAAGAGGGAGATGCCAGCTTATGTGTCGTCCTCGTCACTAGACCGAGGTTCAACATTGCGAGTTGATCGCCAATAGTCCTCGTGTTGCTTCCAGTGCGACGTTAATAAAACCAACCAACGCGAGGAATATTAAAAATATTACAATAGGAAGTGCCAGACATTTCGAAAAACGTATAAATTCCATCCGGACAATGTAAAAAAATGCGAAAAAAAAATACATCCAGCAAAAGTCTGATGGTTGTTCATACTAGAATAATGTGACTATACATCTAGTTTGAACGGGATATGCCTGTTTTTCGATAGCCTGTCCCCAAGCACAGCTTTTGGACGCCAAAATGTCCCAGCTATAACAATTTCCAGAAAGGACACTCATGTAAAAAGAAAGGGCATTTTCTCTCCTGAATAAGTTGCGGTTCTTAAAGTTATTATCAAAGTAAATTTCAAGAAGTCCTATCAAATTTTAATCTTTAATTGAAATCAACTGCAAAAATACTTTAACAAATTCGTTCTTTAGAAAAATATCAAGCTATATAATTTTTTCCCCCACGTTATCATTCCTGTTCTTTTCACTTATAAATAAAAACTATGAAGAGATATGTTTTTTTCTTGAATGCACATAGTGTTATTCTAATTTCTATACATGTCAGACTTTTTCACGGCTTTTAACATTGATTGTGTCTGTACAGAAATATATCAGATGACATTTTAAATAATTTTTGTTGTAATGCGACATTTTTTTCAATACAAATTTTGCGTTTAAGTTTAAAAATTTCTTAAAACTTTGGACAACTGAAATATTTCTTAAAACCTATCAGCGGATAAGTTTCTATGAAAACAAGAATATTAGGATTAAGTGAAATGAAATAATTTTGAAGAAGCCATTCTTTAACTTGTTCTAATTCAAAACTAATCAGTTTCCTTTCTAATGAGAAAACGCGCCCAGCAGTTTAAATTTTGCCGTGAATTTAAGAATTCAAAATATTGTATTCAAAGAAAGTCTAATGTTTACTCCTTTTAGAAAATTCCATCTTTAAACTTAATTTTCGGTTTAACTACTTAATTGGAGGAAGAAATTTTTTATACATAAGGAATTCACACACATTTAATAATGTATATATATATTTACATAATTGTTTGGTAAATCCAAAAAAAAAAAAAAAAAAAAAAATCCTGAAATAAATCACTCCTAATTAATTTCGCAGTAGTACAAAGGAAAATTTACTTAAAATTGCGATCGGACGATAGCAAATCTGTTAATCAAAATTTCATTTTGATGACTGAAATTATGTTTCGGATTTAAAAACTCTCTAATAACATTTAAATGATTCCAAATGCAAAAATAAAAATTAAAAATATTATAGAAATATAGTTAAAATATTGGTTACAATAATAATGGCAAATCATCCTCAAAACCATAAGAGAAATCACATAATGTAAACGGAATGAAAAGATTCTGGGATTAAGATACGCAAAAGAAGCATCTAAAATTATACAAAAAAAAAAAAAAAAACTTTTAAAAGAAAGGAAATTAAAACATACAACGCAATGGTTTGAATAAATATATCAAAAACATCGAAATCTTACACATTACAAAAAATAAAAATTATCATTCAAAATTTTTGTAAAACACTCATTTACAAATAAATGTCCAACTGCAGTAAAAAAAAATCAAAATATGTGTAAATATGGAACATAACGAAGAAGTAATCATCAACTAAATATGTTTGAAAAAGTATTAATTACGTAAATTCCAAATGCAAAGTTAAAAAAATATATATATGCTTCCAAAAAATAACAAACAGAATAATTTTCAGATAAATTTAGAATGACTTATTAATGTTTCATTAGACTTAAAGTAATACGATCTTTTTAAACAAAGACTAAGCTCATAGAACTCCTTCGATAACAGATATCTCCGAATTTTTTTAAGACCTGAATTCAAGAACTATATTTAATTCTATATTTTAAGGCTTGTCGTCTTGCTTTGACAGTTCATTTACAACAATTGAAAAACATTACAAATTTAGAATAAGAATTTTAAAAAATCCAACATTCCTTAAGAATGATGGGAGAAAAAAAAACATGACTCGTAACAAATAAAATAAATAGCATATTCACAATTTCTTTTTAAATCAATTCTAACAAATACTAGTTTAAGGAAAGAAAAGAAAATTCAAAATTAAATGGTAATAAGTTCATTCCAAATTAAAATCTAGAATTTTCACACCTTTACAATAAATTAAGTATTCTTTATTATGATATCATTTAATGCACACAACCAATAAACATTTTTCAAATGACTTATTTTGCTCATTTAAAAATCAGATAAGTTTTTTATGTATTCTTTAATATTCAATATTTCCTTTTACACTTTCTACCTAGTTTTAAGCACAATTATTTTTATTGTTACATACATACGAATTATTGAAAATTTTTAAACTTTTATTTTAAACGAACATGTGATTAAACAAAAAAAAAAAGAAAAGAAAAGGAGCTTAAAATAGTTCTTACAATGCTTTTAAAACCCTTCAAAAATTAGCCTAAAAATGTATCAAAGGAAAATAATTCGTTAAATGTCTTATATGTAAAAAAAAAAAAAAAGTTAATAACTTAAGAACAAAATAATAATACACGGTGTGTGTGAGAGTTCTGATCGATAGCGGATGTTACGACATCACAACGGTTACTTGGCGGAGAGAAAATTAATCGTGAAGTTCAACGTTCAAGACATGAAAGACAAGGTGCCTTCGCATACGGAAGCGGATTCGAAGTGAAGCGAGTAAGGGAAAGGGTGGGGAAGGGTTAAGAATCGTCTGTTGCCTTTTAGGGCGTCGACATTGAGAAGAAAAATGACGAAATCGAATGCAGTGTCCGTCATTGATTTAGAAAACGAAATCTCACCTTCACACAATTTCGGAGGAGTCAAAGTCGGTCAGAGATCTTTCCGCTTTGTTCATCCCCCCCCCTTCTCATACGTCGGACAACTATCATCTGCCATTCAAGAAACGAAAGTCATTACAACTCACGATTCGAAAGCATGATCATTTGCGGAATGAAATTATCCTATTTCGTTTTTGAGAGGATGAACAAAAAGAACACATCTTTATAAACGATTCGCGAAAAGAATTCCAAACGATTTTGTAGCTCGCGCAAACGATTTTACGGTAGAAGGAACACAATTTATATTCCCTCTTTCCCGACTCTATACACGCAACAGAATTTTCGAAGAACACTTCAAAAGAATAACTTAACACTTATTGCAAATTATACTAAGAATCTAGCGGGTTTCACAGCTGCGGCATTAAATCATAATTTCTATATTTCAACTACAGTCATAAGTTGCCTTTTCAAGGGGGAGGAAAATTGAAAGAATCTTTTATATTTCGCGATTAAATAAAATATATTTTGCTATAATGTGTCTTTTTTCAAAAATTTTTCTCAACAATAATTACATTTCGCACGCCTTGACAAAAGTTCTGTATAAAATACACTCACAATTTTTTTTCCTGTTAAATGCCGAATTTTACTGATTTTTCAGAAACGTTCGCTTATTTTTTAGAAAAATAATTTTTAGAATGTGAATTACGGAGAAGATATTCAAATGCATAAAACTATTGTTTATCAAATAGTAAAAAATACAATACCGTCGAGATTAATTATTTCTTGTAATAACGATAAACGAAGACACAGTAAAAGCGAATGAGAAGTCAAACTATTATAAGTTGGAGTGTGAACTCAGTAGAATACCGAAACGTGCATTAATGGCGCTGAAACATGCTTTAAAATCTTCACGGTGCGCCGAATGTTGCCTTTTATCGCGAATCACGGTACTAACGAACGATTAATTTATCTGCAAAAAGGAAAATATTCAAAGAAACTGGTATATAATATGTAACACAAAATTATTCATTCTGTCAAGAATTATTCCATAAAAAATTGTTTGCCAATAATATCTCTTAAAAGTTTTTAAACCAAATAATATTTATTGTAAAAGCGGTATTTTTTCAAATGACACTGCAGTAAAAAATATATTCTTACTTTATATGTTTACGCAAACAGCATAAGAATAAATATTTTTGATTTCATGAAATTTTTGTACTCTTTTATGATCATTTCCCAAACTAAAACAAAGAACACAAAATCATACATTCGGAGAATAATTATCTCATAAATAAATAATTTGACGATAACTTTTAACGTTTTCAAACCAATCAATTTTGATAGTAAAAATCACATTCTTAAATTAAAACAGTTAACTGTTATTCTACGCGAATTTCATATCAGATCACTGAGAATTCCTCTAAAATACACTTATTTTTTTCGAATAGGATTATTTTTCTTGTCCCCCCCCCCTCTTTTTTTTCCCAAATCTCACAACTCTCCAACACTGGTGGACAGCGTTATTAAATGCGGAGGGGGGGGGTAATCGCGAAAGAAAGAAAAATAATCCCTCTAAGAATTCGCTTATTTCGGAAGCAGAACATTTTATGTAATAAAGACAAGAATCCCATTAAATTTGATAGAACTCATTAAAGAAAAAAGTGCTGCCACAAACAGGTTCTATGAACAAACCACTCTCCCATTAACAGATATCATTTTCGAACGGCAAATGCCATTAGCAATTAAATCGCCGCTGTTGCCAATCGAATCACTATTATAATTAAGTAATATTTTTCTTTCGCCCACTTCCACATTCCTACGCAATCAGCACGCTGCCGCGAAGGGGCTATTAACTCTTTTTTTTTTTTTTTTGTGGTTCAAAATACAGGATGGGGCGCCGAAAAGCCGGGGCGACGGCCTTATGCTCGATATTGATTGACCACAGAGATAAAGAGTCGGACTTCTGCATCCTTGATTTCGTTCTTAATCACGATTTATCATGATTGGTCAAACCCTGTCAACTCGCGGAAATCCAGGTCCATGGTTAATAAACAGCGAGCTACAATAATGATATAAATTCCAACATCGATATGAATTTTCTGCTCTTAACACTCTTTCCACATTATTTTCAATTGTTATGGAAACCACTTACAGCAAGAAATAAATATTTATAACTCTTAAAATTAGGCTAATAAAAATGATTAAACGTGCAATCAATCTCACTGACGTGCTATCTTGAAAACAATCTCGAGCTTCAAAAATCGAGCTTATCCCACGATATATGAAAAAAAAAAAAAAAGGGGTGGGGAGTATTAATGTCTGCTCTAAACAGGAAGTCCTAACGTCACCTGAAAATTATTAATCCGAATCTTATCTGGAGCCCAATCTGGTAAAAATGTGCGAAACAAAATGAAACTGGGTTCCAGACGTTTTAAAATTGGGGCGGGGGGGGAAGACAAAAATTGGTTAACAAGATGAAAAGTCGAATACAGAGAAGTATCGCTATAAGGTATACTGGGGGGCGCTACACGCAAAAGCATTAACAAATCAATCATTATACACGTAAACAACTTTCATTTTTCTTGTCTGTTTAGTCTTTTCGATATGGGTTAATATAATAAGCTAATTTATAATAAAACTAATAAAGAACATGGCGGATGGTAAAGGTAACACAAAGCGAAATTTAGTACAGCAATGAATTATAATAATTTGATTTTAACATTTGTATATACACGAGGGCACACAAGTGACAGAATTGTGTGTTCCATTTAAGATTAATTGTATGATTATTGTATGTATTTACAACCTTTATGACATACATAAGTAATCATTCGTATTAATTTCAGATACCCTTGAAAAACAAGACGTAAAGCAGTTTATATATATTTTAGACGAAAAATGTGTGTGTGTAATTTATTTTGTAATTTTACTACTTATTTCATATTTGCAATATTTTTTATTATTCAATATGGATATATGCATGGTATGTAAATAACTTCAAAGAATAATAAAGAGCTTGTGCTTGTTTACTTTTTGAAAAAAAATGACGTACATCTCTGTAAATTGTGGTGTGCGTCTGAACCTCCCGAACAGCTCCCCCGACTACGAACTGCAATCATTGCAAAGAGTATTCATTTGATGGAGCACTTCTACGTCATGCGTGAAGTACTAAAAGTTCAAAAACCCTTTAATCAAGAATGGGGGGAAAAACTGAATTTATAAAAAAAACGACAACGATATATTATATGTATATTA
This sequence comes from Nephila pilipes, assembly GCA_019974015.1. Taxonomy (NCBI): domain Eukaryota; kingdom Metazoa; phylum Arthropoda; class Arachnida; order Araneae; family Nephilidae; genus Nephila; species Nephila pilipes. The sequence goes on from BMAW01092770.1 coordinate 418,652, forward strand.
AGAATCGATTATCAACATTGCGGAAGAGAAACAATTACTTGTCGGTTTCGAGACATGAAACTTGTTGTATTTAAGTTTCGAATCAGCCATTTTAGTTTAAAATAAAAATTAAAAAAAATGACGAACAGCTATTCCTGACATGAGTTTAATCTTCTTAATATTAGTGTTTTATGAAATTCTGTCGGGGAACACATTTACGAGGGTGATTTAAAGAGTACCTGTATTTTAGGGCAAATGGTTTTGCTAATACAAAAGTATCGTTGTGTGTTACGGTTAGTTGAACGTTGCTTAAACAAATTTGACACTGATTCATTGGCTAGTTTTCATTTGACAGCCATATTTACAGCCAAACCTAAAATGGATTGCTGCCGCGTCGAATTGTCACCATCGATGAGACTTGGATCATATACTGGAAACCAAGCCACAATCCAAATAACTTTTCTTTCCATGAATCTGCTCCAAATAAGGCCAAGACTAAAGCAAAAGAGATGGCGACGATTATTTGGAATGCGAAAGACACCCTACTCTCATGGATTTCTTGGAAATGTGAAAAAACGATCAATGGACAAAACTGCAATGTATCACCCCATCCCCACCTTTAAATTTCCCGTCCAAACACATATACGTTTTGATCCGCCCTCGTATGCATTTCTGGCTCGGTTTCTTTAAAAAGAATTTGTGTCCCAAGAAGATAAATGAAAATTTTTGCTGCAAATAAATTCAAAATTTCAAATATATGAATAATGTTGATGTTAATTTTTCTGTACAGAAACGAATGTCCAGCCCAAAAGAATTAGCGGGTCATTTTGGAAATTTTTTTTATTTCGACAGAGTCGCATTATATATATATATATATATATATATATATATATATATATATATATATATATATATATTGAAATCCCTATATAACGATATTTGGGGGGGCGGTCAAAATAATATATCATTCTAAAGAGAATTATTGTTTTAGAGGTAATCAATACTGGAACGAAAAGAATTTTGTTCTTCATATCCAGTGACGTCACCAGGGATGCTCTGCTTTCATTCATCATCCCCTCACGTTCACGCAAATAATAAAATATATTAAATGGAGTAAGAATAACATAGTTACAGTGTTGAGTAATTTTTACAACCCCCTTTCCCCCAAGTTTTAGTCAGGTACCCTTACGCAGGATGCTGGCAATGCCATAGTTTATAAATGTTTATCGTATATTTAAATAATAAATTTTGAATGTATAAATAAATGAAAATACATATCCATTAATTAAGCCTTATTTATTTGGAATTCTGCGGGGATTTTTTTTTTTTTTTTTCATTATCTGGATACTATCTGATGCAAAAAGAACGAAGTGCATCTAAATAATTTATATGATCCTCTGGCACATTAGGTAAGCTAGAAATAAAGTTATAAAGAACATCAATTGAGTACACTGCTTCTCCAGGAGATAAGTTTGACTTTACCGTAGTGGAATCATCCTTTTCATTCACATCATCATCTTCTGACTCTTCTACTTTAACTTTATCACTTCTTATTTTAGAAAGAATGTCTTCATCTGTCACTTCCGAAAATATCTGTACTTCATCATCGACATTTAAATAATCATGAACAGATATTTCAAACTTTTTTCCATTTTTATCCAGTTGCGTTTATCTTCGTAATCGGTCAAGGAATTTTGATACCGACTCACAGCAAGCCATTCACATGCATCTTTTACAGAAACAGGTGCTTTTGATTAATATTAAAAATAATTTTTTCTACTGATCGTTTTCTCGTAATAATCTTTGAAACATATTAAAATGCCCATATCGAGGAGCTGTAGAGCTGCAGTAGAGTTGGGTGGAAAGAAGTAAACTTCTACACTCTGAAATTTTGGAATGGGTTCATGTGCAGATAAGTTTTCAATTCAAAGAGCAGTGTTTTTCTTCCTCGATATTTCATATTTTTTTTATCTTGTTTAAATAATCATCCACTAAATATTTTTGGAGTGATCCAAGCTCGCTCGTCCGCAGTGTAGTCTACTGGCATCATGCGCTTACTGTTTTAAAACATTTTGGCTACCTTTGTTTAGATTTCTTGCCCTTTTTACAAGTTTCTCCTTTGAAAGCTAATGTTTGTTCAGGTAACATCTGGAAAAATAACCCTGTCTCATCTGCGTTATAGACATTATCGACGGAATATTTTCAAAAATTTTACACATTTTTGTCTCGACGTCATGTGCGTACGTCGGTCCCTTGTTAGCCATCCATTGCTAGCTTTGAAAACCTGAGTTCACCATCATACCTGCAAATTTTCTGGCGTGCACGCAAATAACAGACCCATTTAAAGGTTCATTAAATCACATTTTTCTTTAAGCCATTTCAACGTGGCAGCCAATATATCGTCATTTAAATCAGTCTTAATCCTCTTTCTTTGAGGATCGATTTCATTAAAGATGAAAATGTTTTCAATTTCCTTCTGTTTCTTTAAAAATGTTGCAACAATCGATCGTGAAATTCCGTATTTTTTGCAAACCTCAGCTTGCTTCTTACCTCTATCAATATCTTTTATGACGATGAATTTCACTTCGATGGATATTTGTTTTCTTCGAGTTATTTTTATCGATTTTCACTAAAAAAAAACTTCAAAATAAACACAAATATCATAAATAAATTAATAAAAATATTCTAGCTTAGTACGAGAATAATTCCCGATTCGAATTACCGTGATTTACACAATTTATCGGAGGTTAAAATTCTTATTATTCTCAAGAGTAGGGAAAAGAACGTATCACAAACTTTACTCCCAGACGCTTCGAGGATTTATCTATCACTTCCAATGAAATGAAACCTTGACTATTTTTCAAAGAGGGGGGATAAGAGTAAGGTTGAAAGTTGTGTTTGCCAGGAAAAATCACCTCTTTTTCCCCTGACAAGAAATGAACTTTCTCGGAACCATAGTTACATCAATAAGAGCAATGCAAAACTTCGATGTAGTTTTTCGATAGAGAATGTAACTTAAGAAGTCCGTCCAATTGCCCAACCACATTTTATCTAGTTTTTCTTTGTCTAGCGTCTAATTCGTAGACATCAGTTGAACTTTGAAAAAATATTGTAATATAGAGAATTATCGTTATACAAGATATCGTTGTAGCGATATATACTGTATATGGAAAATGATAAATTCTATTTATCATCTTCTTCATGATTATTCTATTCACGCCAATTCAAATTCTCAGGTTAAAAATTCTACTACGTTCACTTTTCCAGTCGCGGGAAACTACTAAACTTCCCCAGCCCTACTAGGAATGAGGTGGCGAATTGTGGGTAGGCTAGAAGTAGGTCAGTCTCAAATCCATATTTGCAGAGAATTCGATTTAATGCCCAGCGTCCAGACCAACTTATGGAAATAGTTTTAGGATACCGGATCCATCGAGAGAAAGCCTGGGCAAGATCGTCCAAGAGCCTTAACGTCCACAGAAGATCACCATTTGTCCATTACAGCGAGACGTAACAGGGATGCTACAGCTATTCAGGTCTTTCAAGAGTGACGTTTCCAGAAGACTTCTTGAGAGAGAAATGTTTGCAAGCAGATCAGTTATTTGCTTGTGTCCCGCTCAGTTCTGCGAACAGTCGAGTCCGTTTAAAATGATACAGATATCATACAGATTGGAACTTAGATGAATGGGTGGCCTTTCTCTTCATCGATAAGTCTCGGTTCTGCCTAACCAGTGATTTTAGCTATACTTTCATATGGAGAGAACCAAGGACCCGCTACCTGCCCTCCAATGTCCGAGAAATCGACCATTACGGCAGCTGAGGCTTGATGGTCTGGGTAGGCATCATGTTGGATAGCCGCACATACCTCCATGTCTTTGAAAGAGACACTGCAACTGCTCAGAGGTATAGGCATGAGATCTTGGAAACCTGTGTTCAGGTGGTCCTGATTTTCTTAATAATGGATGACAAGGCGAGGTTACATAAAGCTTATCTGGTCGTCGAATTTCTGGAAAGAGAGGATATTCACCGGATGGATTGACCAGCCAGATCTCCAGACTTCAATCCTATAGAACATGCCTGGGCTGCTCTGGGGAGGGAAATTGAAATTCTCAAGCTCCCTCCGAGAACCATCTAAGACCTGAAAACAGCGTTGCTAACCGAGTGAACCAATTGCCCCAGGAGCTCATAAACTTTCCAGCATAAAATCAAGGAACGAGGTCTACATATCTGAAAGAGGGAACCATACCCCCTATTAACCCATTTTTTGGGTTCTATTCTGCAATTGCTGTTTCATACCTTACGACTCCGATGAGTGTTATGCACGATCATGCGTGTGTATTATAACTGTTGAATGATTATTTTTTTGTATTATATCAACCCAATGTACAAACCAATTTTCATTAAAATATGTGCAGTAGTTCTAGAGATAATCGACCAAACCGGAAAATTCTCTTAATTTTGAACACCAGTGTAGAAGAAAAATTGTGACGATAGTTGAGTCAATCAACTTAAGATATTCTCATGGTATTGGGATATGATACGAACGATTCATGGTGGAATGTTTTTCGGTACTTATGTGTACTATAAAAGTTTAAATTTTTGTTTCAGATTACCCAAGGGTTGATACCGGACGAGCCACATGCGACCCGAGGGCCACTGGTTGACCATGCCTGATTTAAATCGCTCATACCAGAACCAAGAGAAATACGTTACTTTGAAATTTGCCGGGTCGGTGCGACAAGAAATTTGGACGCACAAGCGTGAGTTCTTTTGTTCCAGCCCCACGGCGAAAGGTCTCACGAAGGAACATCTGGTATTTGTAGTCTAACTGAAATTAAAATTCAACAAGAAAAAATACTGAGTAACCTTAAAAATGAAAGTAGACTTTCATCTCTTTTAGAGACAAACACAATGTATCTGTATTTGAAGAAAGTTAGAACATTTCGAACGGTTTGTACACACTGGGAACGCCACTTGGCTGATCACTAAATTTGCATTTTTCTCAAGATCTTTAAAAGATAAGCATATTTAATAACGTTGGTCTCCTATGTATTCCATGTGTTAGTAAAAAAAAATTCAAGAAGTTCTTAAACTCGAATGATACTGAAAGGAATGTTATTTAAAATCAAAAGGGAAACTCTCATATTGGAGTTGATGCACTTAAAACACAGACAAACCTCGAGGAAAGTGATAAGTGATAAAAAAGTACTTGGAGAAAAGCATAAGTAGAGTCAGTTGCAAGAACCGATTACCAGCGACCCACCCACAAGGGAGAGCAAATCTTGTTTCGTGCATTTTTAATCATATCTCAAGAAATATAATATTTTCATGAGATGTGTTTTGAAGTATCCAGGAAAATCTATTTTTGAATTTTTTTTTCAAGAAAATTGAATATTTTTAAGGTTTAAGGGTTTTGAGCCCCTTACTAGAAACTCAAAACACTGCAGTTGCGTTGGAATCGGTTTAAAATTGAGTCATAGATGATGAGCAATATGTTTTGCTCATCATTCTTTTATTTTTACAGAATAGAATTAAAAATGTCGACCATATAAATAATTTGAATTATTTTTCAAGGTTTGTAGAAAAGCACTAAAAATAGTAACGAACATAAACTCACAAATAAAAAGAGCGGGTAAAAGAAAAAAGAATAATTTGCAAATCATGCCTATTTTTACAAAAAGTATTGAACCAAAAATACTAATTATGTCACCAAAAAATTATGCAAATATTCAGGATCGAACACGTAAGTAGTGCACACGTATGTGTCTCGTATTATAGAGGGGATATAAGTCCACGAAGTGTTGTCAGCGATTTGTGGGATCCTCCACGACATTCGCGGAATTTCTCGCAAGAAATGCGTAAATTTTATAAGGTATCATATCAGGTAAAATGAGTAGACAGGAACATATGGGTGACAGAATGAGAAGGAGAATTGTCAGTAGATTGGGAACAGACCAGTCACAAGCGAAGGTGATTACGGAGTTCAATGTAACGCCCAGTGTCTTCTGAAAAGCGTGGAAACACTTTCAGTGAACTGGATCCATATCGAGAAGACCTGTTGAAGGCTGACCAAGATCCATAGTGGTGAATAAGGATCGTTATTTCTTAATCTCAGGGAGCGACATAGGACTGCCACGGCTTCGGACCTCTCGCGTGAACAGTATGCTGCCACCGGAACCCGCGTTTCACGGTCTACAGTTATCCGAAGGCTTCGTGATCCAGACTGTATCCCGGAAGACCCGTTTGCGTCTCGCTAACTGCAGCACACAAGAAAGCGCGTTTAGTATATGTTACTGCAGACAACCTGCGACATGGACCAGACTTCAGTGGAGCTCTGTGCTTTTTATAGATGAGTCGAGATTCATCCTTCAGGTTTTCGGAGTACCTGTACCTGGAGAGAGCCTGGGACACAATCCCTCCCTCATCATGGAAAAGGATCATTAGGGAGGTGCAATGGTTTCGACAGGCATTATGTCGGACGGCCCCCGACTTTTGCATGTATTTCATAAAGATTCTCTGACTTCTATGAAGTATAGAGAGGAAATCTTAGAGTCCTATATTAGACTTTTTAGGGGCGCAGTTGGTCCCGAGTTCCTATAAATGGACGACATTGCTCATCCACATAGGGCTCAGGTGGATCTCGATTGCCTGGAAAGTGATAATATTCGCCGCATGGATTGCCCAGCCAAATCTCCTGACCTCAACCCTATACAGAATGTAAAATGAGTCATCCGAAGGTGATAAATACAAAAAAATAATAATAAATAAATAAATAAAAATAAAGATATTTCGAATATTGAAAAATGTACAGAGAAAAGACGACTAAAAGTGCGAGAAACAAACGCAGAATTTGCCCTTTCTGTCCATTTAAGATACCAAGAATGACAAAGTGCGTATGCAACCACTAAAACGATGTTATTTGTGGTTTAGTTTTAGTTTAATTTTTATTAAAGTCGCACTAGAAGCAACAAGAAGTTTATTGGCGACGGATTTCATAATTTTGAACTCCGGTCAAGTGATGAGGACGACACCTGAGCAGGCACCCCCTCTCCTAACTTCCATACCATGCCAAGGGAGGACTTTGGGCTCCAACAGATTTAATGTGCATCAGCCCCGGCTACACGGCGGATCTTCAGCGGCCAAGGATCGTACTCGAGATTGAACGAAAACCGCCGGCCACAAATCCGAAACCATAACCACTAGGTTATCGCGGCCACATGTTATTTGTGGAGAGCACACTTTTAATATCTGCCAAGGAAGCAAACGCTAATTTTTGCCACATTTTTATATTTTTAATTGCAATGTTTCAATACTTCTTTTTCAGTAACGCTACTGTGTTTGAAATAAATAAAGGAAATGAAAATATATGCTCGTTTATAATTCGTAGTCCGTAAATCGAATGATTAATTACACTGATTTAAGTTTAATTTAATCTGTTACTAGCCTTGTTTGGATCCCTTTCCCTCACCGATTGCAACGAATATACGAGGGTCGTTCAATATGTCATCAGAAATTCCAAGAGACTTCGCTCTTTGCATTTAAAATTGTTTGTTTTTAGTAAGCATCAGCTGTCTAAGTCTCAGTTAACCGTGTTCGTGATCATGACGCTTTTCGCACCTCACAGATTCTTCGACATCCCTATTCTGACCGATGAGATTATACTAGCCCTCTTTGGAAAATATTCATTGGAAGCAACTCATTGTTTTAATTGATATTAGGTTTTCGGTGTACAACGCTGAATCCATTTACCATGGACGGCGTCAATTCGATGCGGCAGCAATCAAATTTTGATTTTGCAGGAAATGACTACCAAATCAAAATTAATTCATAAATCAGAGTTAAATTTGTTTCGGTTCCGTTTAACAGATAGCAGCACCTAATGGTAACTACAAATTACCCTAATGATGTCACCTGTCTTCAAATACTAGTAATTTTTGAACCACGTACATATCTGTGATGCCATTTCTCTTGTCTTGACCTACTATCGTGCTCAATGTGCCTTTGACTAAATATTCCGCATTTAGAAAACAATAAATGTAAGTTTGTTTACGTTACGCTTTTTAATTTGCGGGCAGTTATTTTATGCCTATTCAATTAATTTTCAAGTAAAACTAATGATTTTTATTACATTTCATTATCAATCTGTGTTAACGATAACTCATCCGTGTTTGGCCCTTTCATTTAGAATGTCTTGACCGAAACGGAGTGGCAGAAAAACTAAACAAAAATGGTTGACGAACATCGGTATTTCCAAGAAAAGCGAAAACTTAAGTTGCGATAAAAGGAAAACAATCTACTTGATATGTAATAATGCTGTGAGTGTACCAGAGTAACATAGAAACGTAAAATACCACTTTAAAAAATATAAGCACTAAGACACAAATAAAAAAGGAACATTATTCATGTTACAAAAGATTGATCTATCGATTGCTATGTGGCACATAAAAGAACCACGAAGGCTGTTGGCGACGAATCTCGTCATTTCGATCCTCTGTCAAAGGGTGAGGCCACACCTGAGCTAGCACCACACACTTCAAACGCAAGTATTTGGAGCCTCGACCTACTTAATAAGCATTAGATCCGCTACACGACAGGTCTCAAATTCAGGCATCAGGACACGAACCCACGCCTCGACGGAAATCACGCCGGCCATGATTTCGCGATCTTGATGACAAGGGTTGATAAAAGTAATATTCGATAGCCACAGAGTATTGAACAAAAGCATTGTGGTTGGAAAATACATACTTGAGAGGTAAAATTGTGACTATATATTATGCCTTCGTATTAGAAGAAATTTAACTCCTTTATTACGGTACAAACTAGCTGGTTTCGACATCTAAGTACAACTAATGTAAAGCATTCGGATCGATGTTATCTCTATAGGGTCGTCACTTTCTTTTCTGCAATTACAACCCTCTTCACAGGGACTTGATTCCATAAAATCTACGCACGATTGTGACAATTCGCCCGTTCTTTTTGAAGCAAGCACGGTACATATGCAGAGAGCTCTCCTTTCTGCAACAGATAAATCACGCATTTTTGTATAAAAAAAATTCTCAAGAGAGATGAATTATTGACTCTGACGCATCTGGAGCTCCGGTCTACCGCAGTGCCGCAGCTGTGCTCCAGAAACAATCCCACCACTACTGTCAATACGGAAAACGAATTCATCTCGGAAGAGGACGAAAAAAAGATTTTGCTTGGAAGAAAAGGGTGGGATGTATTCATTCAAGTGATGTTAAAAATTGAGACATCACTAATAAATAACGCAAGAGTGATGTTTCATGGTAACACTAGACTCCGAAAAAAAAAGAATAAAGGATGGAATAATTTAGTTGGATCAACAGTAAAATTAGTTTGGTTTCGGTCAAACAACAATTAATTTTTTGAGGAGGATCTCATGATTTCAAATCGTGAAGATGTGACGATATATACTTCAATTCTATAATTTGAACCAAGCAGAGGTTTTCACACGCTTTTCCCTTTAATTAACCTTTGGGACTTCTTTATAATGTTATTATAATTTAGAACCTCGCCTTGTCAAAGAACCGTGACTTTGGTAAATTTTCATTACTATATAAGAATCGGAAATTATCAGATAGAGAGACTGAAGATGTTGAAGGGAGATAGCGGAGTTAAGAAGAAGTGATATTGATGAGCACACAATATACACAGTGTATTAAAAAAGTACCAGCTCGTAAAAAGGTACACTCGGTACTATCTCTACAAAGTCGACGGGATCATGCAGCAACGACTCTCAGCAACGCATTTCGAGCGGTTGCATTTCTATCTGACTAGTTCCGACTCGGCAGCGTTCCTTAGCGCAAAACGTGTAGGTGCGTCATTAATATCGGGAAAAAAATCAACGAACAAACATCAAATTTTATTTTAAATTGAGAAAATCGTACACAGAAACGTACGAAATGATTCAAGTCTGCGTAAGGTGACGTTGCTACGAATCGTTCCCGAGTATTTGAGTAGTTTTTGAGGTTTAAAGCTGAAATACTCGAAAAATAACGATGAGAGATCAGATCGCCCATGTTCGAGTCGAAATATTGAAAATGTTGAACTTGAGCGACATAATTTCGTCTTCCAAGGTTACACTGCGCCCGGGGCTTTCCTACATAGATGTTTTGGTTCAGCTATGGAAAAGAATGCGGCGTGTGAGACCTCATTTGTGGGACAGTTGGAATAGATGCCTCTCCCATAAGAATTCACCGTCACAAACCCATCCTTGAGCAGCATATTTTGGCGAGAAGACAGGTCGTATTCATGAACCATCCCCTGTAATTCTCAGATCTATCACACACACCCCACCTTAATTATTTTGCTTATCTTCCAAGATGAGATGAAGGGGATTGAAGCTGAAAATGAAGTACGAGTCTATAGTGAAAACTGAACCGACGATGGCATTGGAACACTAGAGTGTAGGAATTGAGGCGTTTGAGAAGACATTTGCGGACCTATACACTCGTTCCAAATACTGTGAGGATACAACGTACATCAAATGTAAGTATGGGTTTTATGGTCTGTGTGTTATAGATCCTAAAATGTTTTGAATACATTTAAAATCATCTTCCAAAAGAAGATTTTTGATCCGAATCCAACAAGAACTTTTTAGACTCGGATCCAGTATTCGTAACATTAATATTTACCGTCATTCAAAATTTGTAATTATTATCTTTTGTTAAGGGACGTGTTTAAGTAAACGCTCTACATTCGAAATATAATTGAATTTTCAATCATTCTACAATTAAAATAAATTTAGTCAAAATATTATCTTGACAGATGGCTGTTATATAGTAAACAATGACGCCAATACATTACAGTCTCCACACCAATTCAATGAAGCATTTTGAAAGAAAACCCCCAATAGGATTAAATGTATCACATCCTCTACAGTGTTTAATTATAGAATCAACTTTCGATGCTGAGACCATCTGATCACTAGCTGGTTGTTGATCCACGAACGCTGCAAAGTAGAGGGATGATGCCGACGGACCATCCTCCGTCAAGAATAGCAAAGAAGAGTTGACAAAATCTGTATTAAAACAAATCTTTTTTTAACTTACATACAAAATTTGTTAACTGTATTAAAATAGCGTCAAATATTTTTAATTCCCTGTATAAGGTTTTGAAATTTATAATTCATTATTAATCTTGTGTTTAATACCAGCCGTCTATTCTTGGAGACTAAATACTCAGTGCTTTGGCACTTTCTGAATAGTCAGATTTTGGCTTTGTAGTTCTTTATATATTCATCTGTAAATATGTTTTAATTTTTTGCATATTTGTACCTCAGTATATATTTTGTTTGTATATACGTTCCTTTGTAAATTTATTTATGCAAAAATGTTTTTCTACTGTTTAATTTATTTTTGCATTATTAATCTTTTTGGCCACAGTGTTTGTGAAATTTTTTTTTATTCGCAATTAAAATTAAATTTCTGCAAAAGATTTCCGGTAGGCCAATGCAAATTTTGCTATAAACTATTATTTCCATTTGTTAACGCCCACTTGTAGAGGGCGTCTTATAAGGCGCGAGTATAAGTAAGATGTCCTTCACACAACTCTCTCAGTGGCAGTGTGCAAGCGAACGAGTTGACAGTCGAGAATAAGTATCGCGAGGTGATTTGATGCGCTAAGGCAATGCAAGAGGATTAAAAGAAAAAATGGAACTGTTATTATTAGTTAAAAAGTTACAAATCTGTACTTGTTTGAGGTTTAAAGACAAAAATAATGAAAAGTTAGGAAGAGTAGATAACGATCAGAATTGGAATGTACAAAAGGTTTATCATTAAGAAAAGTAAAAAAGTGTGTTTACCTACAAAATATATGTAATTTGGTAGAATTTTAAATAAATGCTCGGTATTCTGCTGTTCTACGAGCTAGGTCTCCTTGGGTAACAAAAAAAAAAAAAAAAAAAAAAGGATCACTACACTGCGAATCTTCAGAGGAATCGGGACTTGAACATGCGACTCGACTGAAACATCTTAATTTATGACCATAACCATTCGGTTACTTGCAACCGTAGATATAGAAAAAAACAATCTAAAGATGAAAAATATCAGAAAATGGGAAAGAAGCGTCCATAATTATGCATTCCTTAATCCTACGAAGCATGTTTCCAACTTCATACGCAGATGCGGTAACCGAATGGTTATGGTTGCGAGCTCATGGTCGGAATTATTTTTGTCCAATTATGGGTTCGAGTTCTAATATCACTCAAACCCCTTCGTGCTGCGGAGCGATGCACATCAAATCTATCGGGGCTCAAATTCCTCACGAAAGGGATGGTGTGGTAGTTTGGAGAGTAGTGGCCAGTTCAGGTGCCGTTCCCATCACTTGACCGTGGCTCAAAATGACGAGATCGTCGCCAATAGCCCTCGTGTTGCTTCTAAGTGCGACGTAAATAAACAAATCAATCGGACATTCTACACAAGTATGGGATGTCTGTTATTCTATTTGAAAGGTAAGCTATAAGAACTCGCGCCTTGGTAATAACAAAATTTTTAAAATAAATGGATATGTAAATATTTCTATAGTATGAAAGTTCTGCACATAACGGCCAATCGAAGTATTGTTACTTTTTTCATACAGAGCCTATTTTTTTTAATTACGCATTTCCAATGAACTCTTGAGTGCATATGACATTTATTGACTACATATTTTTAAAAGCCATCATAAATCAAACCAGGAGTTATCACAATTGTGGTCATATTTCATAAATTTGAAAACTTTTATGCAAGGGCTTTTTTGATAAATACATTCCATGTCGAATATGCGATTTTCATTTTTGGAATAATTTTTTTTTGAGCCCGTTCAGCTGCGATTCGAAATTATTCGACACGAAATTTTCCACCCATCAGCGAACCGAGACGGATAATCATTAAAACGATGAATTTTTTTTCTAGACAAAATTCTTATTACCGATTAACTCTCCTTTGTCGTTATTAATTTCCCACAGAACAACCATAAACATTTTTATTAAAACAGCATTATCGAAAATCACACAATGAATCACGCAAAATAGAAAAACATTTTTTACATCAGCAAATATGAAAAACCAGAAATAAAAATGATGCAACCGAAAGGCGTAGAATATATTTTTTTCTTTGTTTATTGTTCGTTTTTCTAACTATATATTTCTACCCGAAAAAAAATCTGCTTAACATAGCCAAATAAATACGCCTCGTAATTTTGAACCATGGTCAGATGAAGAGGTCGACTGGTACAGCACTCTTCGCATCAACGCAACAACTTTGAGCCCTTTTGAACCATTTCGTCAAAAAAAAAAAAACAAGAACCAGTACAGTACTCCGCCAGGAACGTATTCTTTCCCCCTCCTTATCACAAGAGCAGAAGACTCCGTACATAGTCTTCTTCAACTGTGTTGTTCAGTGTTTCCTGTCCTTCATTTTATGTCCATTTAATATGTTCAATGCTCTGCTCTAACTGATCATTCACACACGCACCGATTCTCTTTCCACTTACGCTCTTCAAAAGCATCATTTTTTTTGCTATGGAATCACCCTTTAAACTTAAGAAATAATTTGTTGTTATGAATAAATTCGCTTATTTTGAAAATGCGTACATATATTTAAATACTTAAATTCAAATATTACCACAGTTTTATTTTTATGTTCTTTTGATAAAATTAGGAAAAAAATAATGTTCTATATATAATATTAATTTTAATTCGCAACATGACTTTTAACAAAATTCTTACGACTTGATTTTCCCCCAAGTGTGTAGAATAATCAAATGAGAATACATGTTGGAAGTCTGTAGAGTTAGGTTTATTTGATTCCGTTTAAGATTTTACTCGAAAAAGGTTATGAAAACACGTGAAAAGCAAAGAACAGGTTGAAGAACAACCAATAAAAACCAAACAGGAACATAAAAGAAGGGTTCGTGTAAAATAACAGAAACAATACGTGTCGAGTCTGTTGCCAACCACACAAATGCAGCGTAATGAAATAAAAATGTACTATTTAACGTTTGATTCAGTAGCTTAATTTTTTAAAAAATCTTGTAGATTCCTCGGTCAACAAGGCCGAGATAACGGATATACTATTGATAACGTACAAATAATTTGTTAATTGATAACGATCGTTATGATAATCGATAATTGATAATCGATAATTGATAACGTACAAAAGCTTCAGAATGAAAAAGCAGCGACTTTATGATTAAAGGATTAAAGATTCGACACTAATTTTGATATAAATCGGAGGAATGGAGTGAGTGTTTAACAGAGGGGGTTAACGGCACAAAAGCCAAATCTGGCAAAATTTGGCACAGCAGCCAATTCATATTTGCTTTAAAATATGGTAAAAAAAAATTTTTTTTATCACATTAAGATAGAATGATAAAAAAAAAGCAACAGATCAAATACAATGTAAAATGCGATAGTTGAAATCTTGAATAATATTTAATAATCCAATTTCATATAAAAACAAAAACTAATTTGAAACAGATGAAGTAAAAAAAGACTGAACGATGATTATATGAAATACTGGACAATCAATTAAAATACGATGAACAGTTCAAAATGGGGGAATGAAATAGATTGATATGCATTCAATCATAGCGAGTTGAAAAGTTTATTCACATGCAGATGTATAAAAATTTGTTAAGTTACGTATTATACCAAAAGCATATCGTTTAGAGGACTTTGTTATGCTTCAAACGACAAAGTTAGTCACCAACTTCAAATGCAGACCTCTATAGATCATAAACTTCAATGTCGTAACATTGCATCGTAGAGAAGTTTCGATAGTGAAACCTCAGTTTTCCATATTCATATTTATTATTAGTCTATGATTCGGAGATGACAAGGTCCCTTGTCAACAGCCCAGAAACGGCATCATGTACATGCCGAAAATTTTTGGAAATGTTGGAAGTACGGGATTAGGATATATACGAATCTTCTAGTTCGGAAAAAAACATGAGATACTTTTCCGTTAGCCAAACGCGAACAATAAATCGCCAAACATAGCCCGATTTTATCTCTATAGCTTATATACCTTAAGTTTATGAGGAAAATAATTCTAAATGAACTGATTATTCTTTTCATGGAAATGAATTTTATTTCGAATAAGAATTTCCGCTATTTCAAAACGTTTTTTTCCTTTACGTCTT
This sequence comes from Nephila pilipes, assembly GCA_019974015.1. Taxonomy (NCBI): domain Eukaryota; kingdom Metazoa; phylum Arthropoda; class Arachnida; order Araneae; family Nephilidae; genus Nephila; species Nephila pilipes. The sequence continues at coordinate 433,772 of BMAW01092770.1, forward strand.
GAACTTGTTTTTTATTCAAATAGAAATGCCGTGAAGCCATACAGTTAGAATACAAACTATAAAAATCACTTATAGTTTGTAATTTGCTTATAAGATTTTCCATTTCCACTCATCTTTCAAACAAAAATTTTTAAGGACCCAGAAAAAAAAGGACTGACATAGATACCATTTATCGTTTTATGCAAAAACAACTAAATGGTAATAATGTGTTAGTTTCAGATGGTGTTACACTCTTCACTGGTGTCTGGAGTTTTACTTTAGTGATTTGACAGGAAAACATTCCGCCCGTTACACCTGCTATGCAACATTTTCGCCCTTGAAGCGACATATTCGAAAGATGCAGAAAATGTTTTTTTTATTTCGATTTATAATCGAGATTTAACTTTTAGATATTAGTTTTTGAAGAGGAGGGGGACTCTCGACTTGCACACAGGTCAATTTGTATTCAAAAATATACAAAATTCAATTACAACTATCGATCTGGTTAGGTTTCCGGGATAACTTTTTGAGAGTCCATGTTAATTCAACTTGATTTACAGACTAAAATCGTTCGAGAACTACACAAATAGTTTGAAATCGAAAATGGTTAGTTTTTAGAAAGCATCATGACTCATTAGACAGCTGTTAAAGTTTCAGTTACAAGTATTCGTGATCATGACACCTTTCGCACCTCAAATATTTTCAGTCATAATTTTTCCAGCCGATGAGAGCATCCCTGCCTTCTTTGGAGCAGATTCACTGCACGCAACCCAACGCTTTGATTTTTGCTTGGTTTCCCGGTGTATAACGATTATTCCAGATCTCATCGAAGCACTTCTACCAACAGAGAAGGCCCGAAGACATTAGTGTTTGTACAGAACAGAAGATAAGGCGCGAAATCAGGTATTTTTGATCGATAATGTGAAAAAGATATCAGCCATTTGTCAAGAATTGTTTTGAAGTTTATCACAAATAACATTATATTCATTCAAATTGCAACGTAATATAATAGAAACATCTTTTTATCTGTAGTTTAGTTTAGTTTTTATTAACGTCGCACTAGAAGCGACACGAGGGCTATTGGCGACGGACCTCGTAATTTTGAACCACGGTCAAGTGACGAGGACGACACCTGAGCTGGCACCCCCTCTCCTAACATCCACACCCCGCCAACGGGAGGACTTTGGGCCCCGAACAGATTTAACGTGCATCAGCCCCGGCTACACGGCGGGTCTTTGGTGGCCAAGGATCGAACCCACGGCTGAACGACAACCTCCAGCCGCTAGTCCACGACCTTGCCCACTAGGCTACCGCGGCCCTCTTTTTATCTGTAGTGTTCTTCAAAATATTATAATATATGACAGATACGTGAATAGATATGATTTTACGTACTAAATATTTAGATTATAGTATCTACGTTTTAAGAAACAAATAAGCATTCTTAAAGTATTATTTAGTCTCTTCTTGTACGTCAAACTCCAACACTTCAATACTCGCGCGCTCGGTGATTTAGGTATGGAGGTCTATAACAAGTTATCTTGAAGCTGCTGTTTATTAAAGTCAACCAACACGGAGTTACTGGTGACGAACCTCGTCCTTCTGAATCTCGGTCAAGCAACGAGGACGACACCTGTGAATTAGCACTTCACTCTCCAACAACAACCGGCGAGTTGAAACTTAACACTCCAAACTCCCATACCACGCCTATAGGAAGATTCTGAACCTCGACAGATTTAACGTGCATCATTCCCTCTGCATAGCGTGTTTCTCAAAGAATCATGTTTCGAACCCAGTACTCGACGGTAACAACGCCTCGCGACCACGGCCATTCAGCTACCGCGTCCGTCTTGCAGCTGGCAAGTGAACTCAGTTTGCAAACTATTCTTGCAGATTACCTCCATATCGTTATAGGTGTGGATTCTTAGAGGATTCGGTTGAATTCAATGCAATGACACGCATTAATGAGACATACTTCAATACTAATCCAAAAAGTGCAAGCTCAATGCACCAAAGTTTGCAGATGCACTACATAGGAACAACACCCAATGTGCAGAGACGATAGGAGCAGAAGGCTCGATTCCAGGCTATTAACATTTCAATGGGACAGTTGAAGTTTCAAAATGATTCCAAAGAGCAGGTCATTGACGCCGCGAAATTATACCAGAGTACCTGTTTCCTGGCGAGCGATTACCCACTTCTTTTGTCTGCGAGAGATGGAATGAAAAATCGCTTTTCGGGATTCCACAGTACTGACCGCTCCAGCCTGACCATTCGGAGGACATTGTTCCCGTGGAAAAAAAAAAGAATATCCTCCTTTCACTTTCTGAATAAAATCACCTTAGATAAAGATATATTTCAGATTGAATCTCTTAAAAAAAGGCACTTTAAACTATCGAAAGACAATTTCAAGAACGTATTTTTCCCCTTTATAACTCTTGACCAAAGTAGGATGTAGAAAAGGAACAATTCAATTGTCTTAAAAATATCTACCCGCACATTTCTTTCTTTCTTTCAACGACTAGTTTCTGCTCAAATCAGAAATTTCATATTACCTATAGGTTCGTAATATTCAACTGTATCAATTTTAATCAAAGATGCAATAGAAATAAATGGCGGTAGCCGAATGGTCATGGTCGCATTATATCCGTCTAACAGATCGCTTGAGTGTTTAATCCCCCAGAGACCCGTCGTGTAATGCGGCTCACACATGTTTAAAAAATTGAGGCTCAATTTCCTCACGTGGGATAGTGTGGAAGTTTGGAGATGTAGGTGTCAGCTCAGGCGTCATCCTTGTCACTTGACCGATGTTCGAAATCACGATGTAAGTCGCCAGCAGACATCAAGTTATCTCTGAATGCAACGTTAATAAATAATCTATCAATCAATAATCAAGCTATTAATAACATGGAATGCCGGTTGGAAGAAAACGACATGTGAACCGATGGTTAGAAAGTTCGAGACTTGTTAAATTATATCATACGAAATAATAGGAATTGCTCCACATGCTGATATCATCCGAGTTTTTAGGACTCTAACGTGGTTTAATGATCGTTAACGTGATGATAGAGAAAGAGTAAATGGGGTGACACACTGTAGTGTTGCCCATTTATCGTTTTTCTTTTTTTCTCAAAAGTCCACGAGTGGGATGCTTTTTCATCATAACAAATCGTTGCCATCACTTTTCCGGCCGTCTTCGCCTCGTTTCGATTCACTACAATATACCCATTGTTTGGATTGTTACTAGGTTTCAGATGTTTTATGAAATGAATTCAGGTATCTCTCATCAACAAATGTCAACTCTACACGGCAGCTATCAAAACTAACTTATGAATCAGTGTCGTATTTGTTTCGGTGTCGTTTAACAGATAGCAGCACACATTAGTAACTCCATCTGTCGTCAAAACCCAGTTCTGTTTGAACAGCTCCAGAGAAGAGATTTTTCAAAAATTTTGTTCCATGGATGCTTTCCTCGAAGGACGTTGTGAGTGCCCCGGTAGCCGAGCGGTAATGGTCACGAATCATAGCCGAGGTTCTACTTAAGTCAAGAGTTCCGAGTCCTTTTAAAGACCTGTCGTATGCACTAAAGGTGGCTGTTACACAATAAATGGAATGGGGCTACGAATTCCTTCTATTCTGTATAATGGAAGTTAGGTGGTGCAAGCTCAAGTAACTCCTCGTCACTTGACAGTGACTCAAAGTTACGAAGCACGTCGTTTAAAAACCCTTCATTCGGCTTTAATAGAAATAAATTCAGTATTTAAAACTTTTTTCCCTTTTATAGAATTCTTCTCTTGTATACATAATAAATGTGAAGTAAAAAAAAAAAAAGCTCAGTGAATTATATCGGAATGCATATGTAGAAGGAACCAATGCAGACACAAATATATCTTTCCTTTTTATCGCAAATTAAATAATAAAATAAGAATAAGAAATATTTCAAGTAAAAAAAATTCAGCTTAGAAAAATGTGTCAGTATATGAAATTGTGTTCATCGTGTGTAAGAACATTTAACTGCAATTATTCTTCATCAGAATTAATATAATCGTAATTTATTTCATAAACTTGCAAAAAAAAAAGGGGGTGGGGGAGTAAAATATAATTTGCTTTCTTTGAAGGATCTTATGAGCACCCTGGTAAACAAGTGTCTATCGTCACGAATCATAGTCGAGGTTCACCTAAAGCCGAGTATAATCAATTTATTATATAATCAGTTTATTATTATTATTATTTTATAGATCTGAAACCACATTATCCCCTAAGTCATAGCCTCACATGGAATTATAAACTGATTAATAATAACGTCGCACTTCTATCATTTCTGACCACGGATCTCATCATTTTGAGCCTCGATCTAGTAACATCTGAGTGGGCACCACACTCTCCAAACATCCACACCGTCCCATTGTGAGTACTTCCGACAGATTTAACGGGCATCCACTCCGCAACACGACGGGTTTTTAGTGGCATTGGGATTCGAACCGACGACTCGAAAGCAATTCTTACACAACTATGGCCATTCAGCTGTCTAATGGAAAGAAAAGAAAGACGCATATACCTTTACGTGCTGAACCGCTCGCTCGCCGTTCGAGGTGATCCACCCCCTATCGCTCTTTCGACGAATACAAAGAGTTCCAATGGGACGATGCCATTGGTTTTTTTTTTTCAGCTCGCGAGCACCCAAGCGCCATCGAACTATTTCATCTCGTTACCTTAGCTCTTTTTTCATGGATCGCCGAAAGTTGGTCCTGAAAATAATTTCAAGGAGCCAGCAGTTCAGCTCGCAAGTGTATAACGTACCTTAAGAACTTCGGTGGTATCCTAAATTTTCAATAAATATTAGGAAACGACCGTGACATGTGAATAACATTTATTTTGCTTATTAATGGATCCTTTTGTGCATATGATGTAAATGACAGCTATTCGAGGGGATTTGTTTCATGAAACCATAGATTGGAAGTAGGCCGCAGTATCGTACAGTTTTTATTAATAACCCGAGGGTATTGTAAAATTTTAACTATTACTAAAAGTAATCGAGAGAGATAGAAACTTAATTCTTATTCTGAAAAGAATTTTTTCTAGAGTTATACATTTTTGTTATTGTTTCTTAACCTTTCGATGACCGCCAAAGAAGAACCGGCAGATCGAGCTCTACCTTCTCCATACTGCGAGTGTTTTCAATCTCTATGGATTCTCGAAATCAAATCAATATACAACATTATGTACATTGCAGAATAAATTTTATCTAGATACCTCGGTTATTTTTTAGTAATTGAAACTTTACGATACGCCTACGAACAGTATGTCATTATATAGTGCTTGATGCTCTTCAATGAAATCTGGACTCCAACCCTTGACCTGATATTCATAAAGATTACGTATCTTCCTCCAAGTAACCTTACCTAATAACTCTTTAAAATAAGCAAATAACATTTTCTATCGGCAATGAGGCTTTACAATTTTTAACGAATGTTTTACCGTCGCGCACGCGCCGTTTGTTATTTACGTTTCGATGACTCCATGACTTTTTTTTTTTTTAAACTACTCAAACAGATAAAACATTCGATGACATGCTTCTTTAGAATCCAACACGTCATTCACGTAGACTGACACTGAGGATGCAAGAACATAATTTGCAGATTCCGCCCCCCCCCCCCTTCTTTTTTGGAAAAATGTGGAACTCGTTTGAAATATGTCCGTTTGTGTGTTGTCGTGACTCATCCTCTAGGGATGGGAACGCATCCGACCTGCGCGCGATTTGAGGACGCCCATGAGTCATTCGTATATTCGTTTCTCCATCTGCGCGGCGACGAGTCCAAAATCCAATGTGCAGGCACTAATTTACAGTTTCTGATTTCCAGCCAGCGTTTCGCTGAAGCAGTAAATTTAATTATTTCTAACAATAAAAGACTCTTTTTTTTATACTTCTTTTCAATTAAAGTCTAGCAGGAGAAATAAACATATTTGTATTTCTAATAGTGTGCAGTTAATTTGCTGAAAAATAGAAAAAGAGAGTTCTGGATTTTTTTTTTTATCAACATACTTTTTTAATTGTCGCAGAATCAAAAATACAGAGGTATTCAAAATGATTCACACGATTTCTAAAATTCCAAATTTTCCCAAAATAAACGACACAGAATTGTATGTAATACATGAATACAAAAGAAATCTGGAAGTAGATGTCTCTCTCGTGTGTTCGTGAAGCTATTTTACGAAACCTCTTTTTGAAGCTTTCACGGAGCTATCTCGCAGTTGGATCGGTAGCAGTGAACCAGATGACTTGATGTTACACAGCTGGAGACTCGAATCACCCGATAGTGCCCCATGCGATTTCTTGCTCTGGGGATTAGTAAAAGATAAAATATATGCCTTACCAATGCCCACAAAGTTATTTGAACTTAAAACAACGAATTTCTGCTGTTGCACAATTAATTACCACTTACACTTTAGAACGTTATAGGCAGAATATTGAGCACTTGTAAAAAAAAACCCTCATCAGAGGGGTAAGTATATTATCTATTTAAATTTAAAAAATTAAGTTAATTCCATGCTAATTAATTAAATTAAAAATGGATTTTTGACGGTTTTATTTGAAGAATTAGGTTGAATGAGAGAAAGCGCCTCGCCCATAACCTACTGCGGTAGAAAGAAGTTCCGTCTTTCGGGACGAGTGCGCGCGAGAGAGGCACAGTCATGAAGGGGTTAAAGATCCGTTGTGGGATGATACATCATGTCGAAGTCCATCCCGTTGGCCAACTCAGGTATCGTCCTCATCACTGGACCGAGGTTCAGTATTACATGATGCATTGCCAATAGCCCTCGAGTTACTTCTCAGTGCGACGTTAATACACAGTCACACCGCCAGAGGGGCGAACAATATTCAAAAGACTATTCCCACACTTTTTTCAAATTTTCTTGTTTATATGGCTGAAGCTCAGATCGCTCATGACCGCCGAAAAAAAAATGTTTTGTCTTTATAGTAGTCCCTAAGAAAAAAAAAAATGCTTAAATACATGTTTTAGGAGGACCACTCATCAAGAGCAATTAATTACAGCTTTTCAAACTGAATGCCGAATATGCTGTTAAAGTATGGAGTTATATCTACTATCGACTGGACTTCTTTCGTGTTTTTGCCGGTCATAAGCTCGTGACCGCTTGCCTACCATAGCCGCTGTAGCAACTATATCGAGGATAATTAGAAAACTCACATTAAAATTCCCGAGACATTCTCATGCCAAATGACTCAAGTCTCTGTTTCTCTTCCTTTTTCTTTTTCTTTTTTTGTAGTAAATTGTCCCTCGGATTAAGAACAATTAAACTAAATTAAACATTAATACGAGAATAATTTTTAAAATTTTGAATAGATTTCATAAATATATATAAAAAAAAACTGATCAAACTCCTATTTTAAACAGAAGAAGAGCGAACACCACGGCCGCGATTGTCGAGTGGCCATAGCGTGAACCTCAAGGCAGGCGATGATTTAGTCTATTCACAATCAGGATTTATGGAGCAAGAACCAAATATTTGTTTAAACTGGAATCGAGACCGGAAAAGGTACGACTGATTGTTTTAGTTTAGTTCAGTTTAGTTTTTATTAACGTCGCACTAGAAGCAACATGTAGGCTATTGGAGACGGACCTCGTAATTTTGAACCTCGGTCAAGTGACGAGGACGACACCTGAGGTGGCACCCCCTCTCCAAACTTCTACAACTGATTGACAAGAAGGGTCGAAAGTGGAAAGGATTGCTGAAAGCGTCACCTGTGTTTCTCAAAAATAGTCAACTTCGTGAGAAAGAAAATGATAACAAGGGTACCTCGGGATCCGATGCCCGTACGAGCCCAAAAATGGTAAGCCCCTGATGAGATGATTCAGTAATTGTTTACACTAAAGATCCGCGAAAAGGTGCAGCTGCACACAAATATGTATAAATAAAAGGAAGAGAAACAGACACAGCCCTCTAGTTGATTAAGATTTAGAGGATCAGATTCAAGTGCCGATCTCGTCATCTGGCCGAGGCTTAAAATGACGAGGCATATTTGGTTATGGAAAGAAGACTTTAGTGTCGGGAAGGTACAGGAAGTAGGGAAACGCTGAATAAAACAAACCATGACGAGAAAGATTAAAGTTAATAGGGACAAGTTTTTCACGAACACAGACGTTTGGACGCCATTCAAGAATATGATTCAATTCCTTAAGAGGATTTATCTCGAGAACTTTTCTTCTTGTTATTATTCAAAGAATCTAAAATTAAAACCTCTCCCACCGGTTTTTCGTCCATACATTTTCACCAAGGGAAAAAACACACCAGAAAAAAAGAAACCGGAGAATGACCCGATTCCTATCGACAGAGACTAGTTTCGGATGGGGGAAAATAGTCAGACAGCTGAATAGCATTCCTGATTGAAACGAGGATTTTGTTTTATTCGGCGATTGTCCTTAACTCGAAGCGCGTATTTTTTTTTTTAAAGAAGCCTAGTTAAAAAAAAGAAAGAAGAGAACGCGCAGACTTCTTGAGCATAAATAGAGATCAGGTTTTTTGTTATAACCTCGAACTCGTTTTCATACAATTTTGGAATTAAGGTTATGCGAAAGTGTGTTTTATGAATGTTACTCTTTCTGGAGGGTTTTTTTTTTTCCCTACTTAAATTGAGGAAAGAACCAAAACAGGTTGATTTAAAAGATGATTAACAGATTTTAAACCCCGATGTTATACATGAGAAAACATCGGGGCAAATTGTAAAATTGTTTTAGGAACTCAAAATAAATTCCCCCCCCCTTGAAATATGAGTCTGGATTTGCTAGTGTGTGTGTGGATAGGAAATATATTGAAAAGATGAAATTAGTCGCACCAAATGAAACGTAACTATATTTTTAATGTAAATCTTTAGTTTCCAGTAAATCCTAAAAGAGAGATCCCCAACGTAAGCACTCTATGTCCAAACATTTTCAAACACATCGTTTCACAAACAGCAATTGTCGGGACGGAAATAGCTGATTGTAGAGCATTTAGGCGTACTTTTGTGTAAGCAGCCACATACATAATATGAGTACCTGCAAGCTCCAATTATGTTCACTGATGCACACTATTAAAAATTCCACTAGGAAATAACACTTAATTGTTATCGTAATGGACTCTTCAGGCTATTTATTTCTACCAAACACAGCGGCCACAGCAGCCTAGTGTCCAAGGTCGCAGGCGGCGGGTTTCGATGAGCCTTGATGCCACTAAAGACCCACCGTATAGCTGGAACTGATGCAGGTAATCTGTTGTGACACAAAGTCCTCCCGATGGCATGGTGTGGAAGTTAGGAGAAGGAGGTGCCAGCTCAGGTGTTGTCCTCGTCACTTAACCGATGTTCAAAATTACGAGATCCATCGCCCATTACCTTCGCGTTGCTTCTGGTGCGATGTTAATAAAACAAATCAATCAATCAACAGCCAATTACACCTCATAATTCTGAATTACGGTCAGATAACGAAGTCGGCGTCTAAACAGGCACCCCGCTCTTCACAGACACGCCATGACAACCTGACGACTTTGAGGCGAGGCAGTTTCAATGTGCGTCGTCCTTTGAACACGAGTCTATATTGAACTCGACTGAAACATTGCTGGGCACGAACACACTGTGCCATGACCACCAGGCTATTACGGCCACAAATGAAAAATCTTATTATTTGACCTATATAGAGCCCTCAGTATCGTGTATACGTGACATTTCTGTACGCATATATTCAAAATACACCAGAATAAAAAAATAATAATAATAACCATTTACAAAGAATTGAGAAGTCACGTGATCGAAAAATATTCAGTTTGAATGACGATCGCGAAAGAAATGTTCTCAACCACTGGATCTATCCATACAAATCACATTCCCGGCCCAATCATCTCTCGTCTACTTTCCCAATCTACCAATGAGAAAGAAAAAAAAAAGCCATTTAAATTACGAATGAGGATTGGTCGCATTCAAACGTACACACGCATTCCGCAAGCGAAAAAGAACCACGGAACAGTGGTTAAAGCATTTGAAGAGTTGCAACAGAGGGTGAGTTACGCCCGTCGTATCCTTCCTCCCCCCATTTATCATGTCCCATCGTAAATGAATGAGCATTTTGTTTTGTCCCGAGCCCTCGAAGGCGCCTCCTCATGACAGACGGTGATGTCAGGCCGACATCTTAATACTGACCCTTCCATTAGGCGACGAATTTAGAATGATGGAAACTAGACTTTTTTTTTTTTCTTTCTCTGTTTATTTAGGTTAGGTTAGCTCGACTAGAATCCAGTTAGAATGGCGCAATTAGAAGTTGGCGACAGTCTAGAATTCATCCCAAAGGAATGATAAAAAGAAATACCGCCTCTTCAGATACGAACAGGGCATGAGTTATGGTTGTGATTACCATAAACTGATTCACGCCAAGATTTTTGATAAATACTTTCTCTGATTTGGTTTCGATAATTTTGAATTGTAAAACCACACACCAATCGAATAGCAAAAGAACTTGTCTCAAACTACAGTTATGATTATTTTGCTCATTAACTAAACGTTTTCCGGCGGCCTATTAACATAGCTAATACGCCTCGTCTTTACGAACAGTCTGATGAATAGGTCGACACTTGAGTAAAATTTAACGTAAGCAACACGTGAGCTTACATTACTTTGAGCCATGATCACATGATGAGGACGTCACCAGATGCTTCCTGGCTCTCCTCATGAAATCACGTTGTGAGTTCTACTTAAAAATCACTGAAAGACAAATACTAATTTAATATGCTCCAACGCTCCGTACCGCGAATTTTTTTTTCGAACATCGCCGGTCACGTAGGTTCCCATGGCTGGAGCCAAACATATCACAGATGAGTCACAAAAGTTCGTACCTTAGCAACCGGGATTATAAATTTTAAAAAAGACAATAAAATGTATGTTCTTACCACGCCCCCTTTCATCTGACAATATTAAAACTGTCCCGACATAGTAGATGCAATATAAATATAACCTACACTCCGCACTCTTTTTATGACAGGAGAAATTTTTTTATATATATACATGACCAGAGAACGCAAAAAGAACAAAATGGTGATGCGAAGGTCAAGAGAATGAAAAACTCTTTTTACTCCCAGGAAGCGAGTGCTTCATCCCATTAATTGCTTTGACATTAGAAACATCTTTTAAAAAAAAAAGAGCCGTCCCTTTTCACACGAAATCAACCTCGATTTCGAGAAAAATCTCTTCGATATGGCTAACGTTGAGGTTGAAAAAATCCTCGATCATATCTCTTCAAAATTTTTTTTATTCATGTAAGAAATGCTTTAAAAAGTGGATAAAAGAATTTTAGAATGAAAAAGTGGATTAAAAAATTTAAAATCTCATTTTAAAATGAGGCGTTAATTTCGTCACATGGTTTAGCAAAATTATTTGTTGACAATACCTAACATACAAGAACTTATTTGTTTTAAAACATAACTTTTATGAAGTAATTACAAACGATATGCAACGGGACGAGACTTGGATAATGTTACCTCGTGGAATGGCTTTCGGAGAGCAGGAAGAGTCAACGCAATAAAAGGTTCTTTCGAAATATACCTAAATTTTAGTTGGAGATTCTCTATCAAGTATAATATATTTTCTTTAAACAGGAAGCAATTAAAATACAAATATATGAATGCGCGACAGTCACTAATTCAAAATTCGCACAATTACAGAATATCGCGAGACAAAGACATTCCACATACACTATGCACACAGCTGTTCGCAAATATATAACTCTGCAAGTTTGTTCTAGAAACTTCCCGACTTGTATCGTAGCATCTAGTTATCTCACTAAATGTGCCGACACGTGACATTTGGCGATGAAATATGTACCCCAGGTCACCCTTATCAAACCAGCGTCACTGCCTGGCATACTCTCCCTTTGTAAAATATCTTTAGGGCGTTAACACATTTTCAGCAATGAAAAGAACAAAATCTAAAAATTCTGTAATATTACATTTTGCTTTCTTCTGAATTAAAGTCGCTTTAGAGCTTTCACGAGGAATACTGCCAACCGAGATTACAGGAGAATAAGGATTCCCAAACTAGTTCTTTCCTTTCAAAACTTCCACACCAAGTGAGAGCTAACAGTCTCAGTTCCATTTTATGTTATTATTTCATTTAATTCCAGTAGATCCCACGACTATTTTTATTGGTGAGGCGACCACGCGTAAGCAGTTTCATTTGTGGTATTTCTCACATTTTGACAAAGAGACCGGCTAAAACACAGCCAAGCCTTTGAAGGAAGGCCAGTTGATTGTTCGGCATGTAAATTTTGAAATTAAGCTCCACAAAAATCGTCATCAAAAATATCAAAAAGTTATCTCCAGAGACCTGCACCAGATATCTCATCTCACTGCAGGTATTATTTATTCCCTTCCCAGTCGGGGCGTCTCGGGACCTTTTGCTGAAATTATGATAAAGCCAATTAATAATAAATATTGTGTCGCGTGATTTTGAAGAGGCGAGGCCAATTTAATTCCACGCTAAAGTTTAGAGGTAGAAGAACTGTTTGATACTTACAGCACACTTAGAAGCAACACAGGGGACTATTTGCGATGTACCTCCTAATTTTAAACATCAGTCAAGTCACGCGAACGACGCTTAAGTTGGCACTTCTCTCTCTAAACTGTTACACCACGCCTTTGTGGGAATTTGTGATATACGGAACAGAGAGAAATCAGTAAAAAGTTTTCCAGAATGACATGCCTACGCTGAAATTTTCAGACATCCTAGAATACAACCTAACACCTAATCAGGAATGTTACTTTGCATTGCAAATGCTAAGAGCAACAAGCCCTAATCTTTTAAATCGTAAATATGATTTACATAGTGAAAAAATAATTTCAAAACAAGTTATTGTAATAGCAATACGGCATCCATTTATATAACGTAACCTGCCCGAACAGTGCAATGGAATCGGAAAAGATGGTCGGCCGCGAGAATTCTTTTGTGCACTGCGTTGGCGCGAATATTCTTATCACAAAACTGAAGGGGGGGAAAAATGACAGTTTCAAATGAATTTCAATATTAAAAATGACTCGATAAGCTAAATTATTTTGTAATTAGTTCAGTTAAAATTTAAGCTTTTTTTTAAAAAAAGAATTTAATTATCTTTCGTAAAAATTGATTAAATGGTAGTTTGTTACCGTTGTAATTATTTTCAGTTAAAAATCACTACAGAAAAAAACATTGCATATTTTTTAGGCAAGGTGTGTGCGATGTATTCTTTTGAGTGTATGTGTGATGATCACGAATGAAACAAAAATGGATTGCTTTTTAAAACCGAATATTTCACTATCCGGGTTCAACTCAAGCGTATAGTATTAAACCATGTGTCCTGCAACACGAAGAAAATAGTTGAGATAATTGTTCTTTTTGCGGCTGCAATCATCCCGCATAATGGAAAGAAAAAAGTGTTTGCGGTCAACAGGAGTTAAAAAAGTTCAAAAGCCCGACGTCAAAGCATTATTTAATGCGATGAGTGTTCCGCGAAAATCAATGAAAGGGTCGATTTACACAAGGGATTAAGAGTACTCCAAAATACTTTAAAGAGGACTTTCAAAACGACTGGAATCGGCACAGAGGTCAAAAAGGATTCTTTGTGTAACGCGAGGAATTTAAAAAATTACTTCAAAAGTTGAAAACAAGACAGGTTGTAATGGCTGTAAAACAATTATTTTTAAAAGAGATGAGGAATTTTCAATTTCTATATACAAAAGTGATAAAAATTTCCTGTCATTCACTAAATAATTCTACATCGATTAGAAATATTCTGATTGGAAATTTACCTTCCGGGAAATGTATTAGCCATCAAAGGGGTACGTACAACCACAAAATATAGTTCCTGATCACTTTTCAAAATAATATGTTAAATGCACGGGACTTGATTTTAATTTCTTCCAACTGTTTCACAATAGTTTAAGTTTCAATTGTAGTTGCCTTATTGAAGTATATTGTGTTATATATATTATTATTATACCTTATTAGTGTTAAGAATAGATATGCAAAGATTTATTTTACGGTACGTTTACCATTTTACGGCAGCAATTATCACATTTGGATTAAAATATGTTCAATTTAATACTTAACTGTTTGCTTTTATCTTAATTTTTTAAAAAAAGTTGGTACATTTGATGGCTAAATCTACTTTTTCCAAAACTTTGTATAGAACAATTTGTGTGGGGGGGATTATAGTATTTTCTTTTTATTATATCATTTCATTGAAATGCTTTGAATTTTTCCCATCTGTTAACAGATAAATGCTTTTTAACATGTTCGCGGACATGAATCAGAAAGCATTCATTTTAATTGTGATGCAAAATGACGTGAATGCCATAACATTCAAATTTCAAAAAGCACATTATCGTGCTTTAAATTTCACACAGCGTTAACTTTTCGCTGTTTTGCATTTTCACATCAATGCAAAGTAATTTCCAGAGTATTTCCATTTTCTTAAGGGCATTTAAAAAATTTCGAGTGTTACAGTTGGTATATTGCGTAAATTAGACGTGAATATTTAGATAACTTTCGTTTTTCATATCTGTTAAGACGCAATATCCCGAGCACTTGGCCGAAATTTAACTTATCAATATAACGATTAGTCTAAAAATAAATCATTTATCTATTTCTGTAGCTCAGTGAAATTTTTATCGTCCGCTAAAAATTTATTAAGATGAGTTTTTTAAAATAAGGTGAAAAACTTTACAAAATAAACGTCGGAATAATCATAAAAACAGATTTCGAACCAAAATCCAATTGGATCGAAATCTGTTTTTCTGATCTTTAAAAACTAACAATATTTCATCCTTAAAACTTATATTTAATAAATAATACACGAATGAGTAATATAAAGTTATTTATTGGTTATTTGTTTCAGTAAATCTAAGAAAATTACTACTCCATTCCGCGAACAGCTTTTTTTTTTTCATGCCGTCCAATGACATTTCAATTTTCAAAAGATAACTTCCTTTGAATTATTTTCTTTATCTTTCAGTTTTATTTAGAAACAATACTTAGTAAAACGTGACAAGACGATTTGGTATTGTCGGAACTCCTTGATATTTTCAACGAAATGTAAATGTTCGAGGAAAGTTTTCGGCTCAAAAAAAACCAAGCATCTTGAAAATAGTATGTAATTAAAAAAAAAAAAAAAACAATACTACTTTCCATTGCTTTACAATAAGTTCAGTATCACAATTTCAATCTAAATAAAAAAAAATATAATAAATAAAATTATGTGCTAATATATATTTAATCAGAGATTTAATAAAATAAATAAAAATCGTTTGCCAAAAAATTGTTATTATTCCAGAATGAATATTAAAATAAAATGAAACTAAAAAGTTAGTAAAATATTTTTTTCCTTGCTTTTATTGATGCTAAAAATGCCTATAAAATTCTTGTGCATTAAAGACTTACAAATTATATATTTATTTTCAAGATTGGATTGATTAGTTTTATTAACGTCGACTGAGAAGCAACAAGAGGGCTATTTGCGTCAAACCTAGTTAATTCTGAACCTCGGCAAGTGATGAGGACGACATCTGAGTTGCCACCCCTGTCCTAACTTCCACACCACGCCAATGGGAGGATTTTGGGCCTCGACAGATATAACGTACATCAGCCTTGGCTACACGACGGGTTTTAACAATATCAAGATTCGAACCCATTACTCGTCGAAAACCTCTGGCTACGAGTCCGCAACCATGAATACTAGGCTACCTCGACCTTCAAGATTAGTGAATTGTTTTCATTTAAAGAAGGGGGGGAAGTAATTTAGAAAAAAAAAAAAAGTAATTGTGTGTGTGTAATCCAATACTTTGAGCTGAGTAGCTATTTTTTTCATTGAAATCATATGCATTTACGCAGCTCGCTACAGCTCAACTGTATTAGTTTATATTTTGAAAAATATTTTTAGTTTTATAATCGATTTTAATCAAATATATGTAGCTAATCTCGTGATTTTATTTTGCTACGCGCTAAATGGATAGTTCAGAATACATCTTGAAGGGAAAAAATGGCGCATTTATGTAATGTTTCTAAATTTTAAAGACACAGTGAAATAAAACGGATGTACCACGCCACATAATTATATGAAATTCAGAACATTTTCTGCCTGAAGATGAGTCCAGACTTCTGTCATAGTTCTTTGATATCTGGCGAACAGTCTTTAAAAAAAAAAAAAAAAGCAAAAATCTACTGATATCCTTATGCTGATATGTAATCCGATACTTAACGAATGAAACATTTTCACGTCATTGAACGCATTCTTACCATGAGAAAATATTTGTTCAAAAGCCGTGTGAAATCGCCGCCGATTAAGGAAAGCCCTTTGACCTCTCAGAAGATATCATCCTTTCCCGGCCATTTTATGGTCAAGAAGGTTCTATCAGCGATTCGCTATCTTCTCAACAAAAACAAAAGGCTGATATGATTTCCCCGGTCAGTCAACAAAAACAAATATTTTAAAACGTTTCAGTTTGGGGAAACTCCTGTTGATACCGAAAACGGATAACTTTTCCAACATCGGTCAAAGGTACTGGGTATACAACAGAGAACCTTGAGAAAATTTGCTATAATCGCAAACACAGATTAAAGATTGATTAAAGTTGTTATAACATATTTTTTCCGTTTATACTGATTGTGTAAAGGTCGAAATATTACCAACAATTGATAGAAACGCCATACTTGAAAAACTCGTATGCTTAGACTATTATATTGTATTTTTCAAAATACTAACACTTAAGAGCCTGTTAAATGTTGTTAATCATACGATAAATAGGAGCGAGTACGTGAGGCAACGGCAGTACACGTTTTAAAACTTAATAGGATGGGAGAAAGAATTGGTTAGTTTCACAAAAACAATTTTTTGATTCAAAAATAATTTATTCTTATAAATAAAATTTTATGAACTAACACCTGTCATTGCAACCTGATGGTAGATTATGGGAGCCTTTTATAACTGCAAGAATCAATAAATTCGAGGCTTTAAGGGAATACGCGGTCGCCTTTTACATGAAGTTCCAACAGAATCGTACTGTGGCGAATGATGGAAGTCAGGTACCAGTCATGAAATACCAGTTCGATTATTAAGTTCTTCATTTGACACAAGCTTTAAGATGATGTTCGTTATTGTTATAGCGAATTGTGCTGTCTAATACGAAGTCGGTTCAAAAAATACTCATGTGAGGAATGGAAAATGGGAATGGAGTAACTCACTGTACTATTGTCCATTCATCCTTGTCCCATGGGTTGAGAAATCCAGAAGTAGGATGTTCTTCACATCTCAAAAAATCATCGCGATAACTTTTCCGACCGTCATCGCCTTTCTTAGAGAAGATTCATTGGAAGCAACTCATTGTTTTGATCATTCCTTGGTTTTCGGTGTATAATGATGAATTTTGGTCTCGTCGACGGTGATAACTTGACGCACAAGTAATCCAACTTTGATATAGAAGCCAATAGGTGCCAAATCAAAATTAACATATGAATCAGAGTCAAATTTCTTTAGTAGCCGTTTAACAGCTGGCAGCACCCAATGGTAACACCGACTTGTCCTAGCAACGTCTTCCGTCGAGAAAACAAGTAATTTTTTAACCATTCTCGCATTACGCAATTTAAAAAAAAATATTATTCTATCAAATTTGGACATTGATAGCGCTCGGATTCGCACCAATATTCACGAAATAAATCAATGCGTAGAACCGTTGGTCACAGAAAATGTATATAACTAGGTTCTCATGCAGAGAAAATAAAATGTCGTCAATAAAAAGAAACTGCAATGTAATGAAATTCAGATAGATAATTAAAAGAATCTAAAACCAAGAAACTTTTTGCATTAACTTTCACGGTTCATTCATTTTTGGTTCTCACCAACTTCACCTCTTTCTCCTTGTATTATTAGGCTATTACTATGCTACTTAATATTCGACAATTCATCAAGCGGGTACTGTGCCGTAATTGTTATGACACGCGTCTTTAAAACTCTCCATTCTGCCGAAGCAAATAAGCAACTGCATACCTGTGCCTCGATATGGACCTGAATGCGTCCAAGGCAGTCTTTATGGGCACATTCGGTACGAGGGTCATCACTCAGTCTGTTAACGGGGCTCGCCCTTGGCATGAGTCACGGCATTCGAAAGGGATCAAGGTCGCCCGGGGAAGGTCGCCATTACAGGTGCGCAGAGGCATTTCCTAAAGTGGACAGAGGCTTCCTTCCAGAGTCATCGGACTCGTTCCAAATTGAAGGCGAGGACAAGACCACTCGCGTTCACAGAACTGGGTCAGTTTATTTACTTTTGTCTTTTGGAAATGGAATAATTAAGCTGAACAAGGTGCAAAAAGTACTTCTGGCAGTTGTCAGAATAACTACTACGAAAGAAATGTATATTTAACATGCAAACCTATTAACACATCCATCGTTTCGGCAATTGAAGAGAAACTTCTATAAATAAATTTTCTTTGTTTAACCTTTTTGAAACCTACTGGATGACATGGGAAATATATCCAAATGATTGTTACGCGACTCGAAGTTACCATTCATCTTTTGTTACGAAGGAAATGTAATTCTTGAAAACAAGTATTTAGAATAGGGATATGTTTAAAAATTATGAAACAAAAAATAACTCATAAACCCCATGAACTAATTTTTCTTTCCGAAACAGTTAGCGACTCTAAAGCCGCCGTCCTGGAAGGCGTTGTTTCTGTCGTGGGTTCTAGTCCCGATGCCACGACCCACTGTTTACATGGCTCCATTGTAGGAGGGTGAGGAAGTTCAGGAGTCGAGATGAAGACCACAGCAAATAGCCCTTGTGTTGCTTCTTAGTTTGACGTTAATGAAGAATCAATCAATTAGAGACAACATGTGTTTGTGGTAAACAAGACTAGTGTACTAGTGACAGTTTTTTAATTTTTAAATAACGTCTCAACACGAAAGTAAAAACATCGTGGTAGCAATATTGATAAATATAAATGACTAAAACAGAGATGACGATTTGGAAATAATTTTTGAAAATTGAATTTTTTTTTTTTTTTTTTTTTTTTTGAAATAGGAGAACAAAATAGCAAATAAAGCAAGAAAATATAGTAAAACACAAACACATTTTTAAGTGTAGCTCGTATTGAAGTGGTTTAATTTGCTTCTTTTTAAATGCAATCAAGGGTCTTCTGATAATAATTAAAAGGAGTTTTCAAGTTGATTTTAAATTTTGTCTCGCATATGTGAATGGATTTCGTTAAATAATTATTCATATGTGTATTCATCTCTGGCGATTCTTTATAACGTAACATTTGAATTTAAATTTCATTGATAAATTAATTTTACTATTATTTTCCCATTTTTAAAGAATTTATTTTCCACTTCATACATGAGTTGAAAATTCATTTCTTTACTAGAATTCGCAGAAACGTTAAAAGTTATTTTGAAGCTAGATGAGCAGTTTTAACTACATGTTGTAAAAACGCAAGGCTAACAGGCGAAATAACTACGCACGATAGATCATAAATAGAACGAGAAACTATGAGCAGAACAGCATCAATGGCATGGTTTTCAGATCAATTTTATATTTTTAGAAAGATCCTTAATTTTGATCTTTGTCGAGATATTTTAAAGCAACAAACCAAATTATGTCTCCGATTTCAATTTGATTTCTCTAATGTCCTAGAAATCTTTCGTGTAAAAGAATTTTTTAGTATTCGTTATCTTCAAATAACAAAGAGAAAGCTGTACTAGAGTCAGAAGAGAACAAAGTCTGAATAAATTTTAATTTGCATTGCATCTTTCAAAACAACAGAAACTTCTTTCTTTTTTATGTAATTCGCGAAATAACGATTATTTCTAATTAAAAAAAAAGACTACTGTTAAATACGACCGTTAAATTTTTTTTCAAATTAATTAAGTTGTAAAATGAAAATACTTATATGTATAATTACACCTTTGTTAATGCAAAATTCAGAACACTCATATTTATTACAAATTATTTAGAATTATAACAAAATATATATCATTCATATATCATTTATTTAAAAAAAAAACGAATTTAAAAACACGAACAGCATTTGAAACATTTTATAATTCATTCACTGACTCTTCAGTAAAAAGTTCTACTAAAAATTTATTTGACAGTAGGAAATATATAAAACCGTTTTAAAGTACAAAAGCTCGACAAACATTTTTTCAAGGGCATTTAAGACATTCACATAGAAAAAGCTCTTTTGCAAACATCGCAAGAAAATGGAAAGAAAACTCTAATCCAATCAGCTGCTGACTTCCAAACTGTTTGACAGAATTCTCTACGTAAAGGTATGAAAAAACAGCTAATGTGGTAATAACACATAAAATCTTCTCTTTTCGTCAAACGAACAATTGACACTTTATTTTTGAAAGTTTTTTCAGTCAAAAAATTATCATTTCTATACAAACGGCCTTCAACTTCATTAAATGAAGCAAAATAATTCAGTTCACCAGTTTTCATTTTTAGTCTCAATTAGATAATTACACTGCTAAAATACCCTACACATTTAGGAATAAAAGAGGTTTTTTTTATTGCAGGAAAATAAAGGAACTTAATAAAGGCAATTTAAAATGAGCTTTTTTAACTAAGGTAAAATTTACAGTATATGTATATAAGAGTTAATAAACTCATCAAAAAAAGAGTTAACTCATAATCCGACTTTGTGTTGTCGGTTAAGACAGCGCTTGTGTGGAAAAAACGAAAACATTGTACGAATTGGAGCAAAATTTAGAAATATGTGTGATTTATTCTAAGAAATTACGTATCAATTGACAATTGGAAAAAAATTACTAAAAATTGAAAAAAAGTTTCTATATACAATGTAAAAACTGACAAAACATTAGATTCTGAGATAGTCACTGCACATTAACAGGATCATTTGAAATCTAATGCACTTTTGGTAATTAAAATAAATAATTGTACATGCGGGGGGAGGTGTCGTTGTACGAATAAATAATTACACTTAATTAAAAAAATACTTCTTAGGTTAACACAATTTAAAATTATTCACTCATAATCCAGAAAAATCTATTATAGACCTAGTGCTCAAAAAGCGTTGATGGAAATTTATTAAAGAAAGCCGAACGTAAAAATCTATTCTCCGACAAAATCATATTCAAAGAAATGGATGACGTAAAAAGTAGAAAAATATGAAATACTGAAGAAAAAGTCTAGTCAAAAATATAAATATATATATATATATATATATATATATATATATATATATATATATATATATATATATATATATACCACATCCGCTTTTTCTGAACAACAAATTGTCTTCAGTTCAAATATGTTTTTAAATAAACCTGATTCTGAAAATGTATCCTTGAATCTAGGAATTCAGGGCGAAACTAAAATTATACTTTTTTGAAATGATATGCAGCGAAGGTTTTAATAATTGTACCGTCTATTTTCCTACGAATGATGGTATTGGTTAGCTTTAACTTTGGATACCTTAACGCTATTCATAATCTTTAAATTATCTGGCAGCTTTGAAGAATTTCTATAGTTTTCTTGGCGTTTCTTCTTATACAGTGAATGTAATTCTTTCCTGATAATTCTTCACACATTTTTGGTACAGCACAATATTTGAGCAAAACTTTTTTAAGAAGTTTGAATTCTATAAAATTGAACTTTTTAAAATTTTTATTCAATTCAAATTTTGAGGTTTTTTAGTATATAGAACGTTATATTCATAAAAACTCTGCAAATTTTCTAAATTATATATGCAATATATTTCATGCAAGATGTACCCGCTTTACAGATGTAAATACATATGTTGATCATAAATTCCACATAAATAATTATTTATTTCATTCATGTTATACTTCAATAAATATGATTTACTTTACATAAGTATACAGGTATCTCAATGTTTGAAATACGACTTCCGTTGATTTTAATTGTTTAAAAATTGTGGTAAATTTTAAACACGACATATAAAACAGGCTCTGTCGAAGGTGTCTCAGTTACCTTAACTTTCTTTTAGATATCACAGATTATGAATCTGTAAAATAGTTTTTTTTTTAAATCTAAGACGTAACCTGAAACGCTTCTAAGCTAGATGAATAAAAATGTATGAAAAAATTCTCCACCCCGAACTTCACTCAGTCACTGAATTCACTTTTGGACCATTTTATATTTAAGGATCCCAAAATAGGTTACGTTTTAGATATTTTTTTTAAAAAAGGCTTTGAGAAAATCATTATTATTATCTGCAAACTTCTAAATTAATCATTTCGTACCAATAAATTTTCACTATGTTACTTTAGCTATCTAATGCAACAATTTTTTGAAAATAACTGCAACAGTCTTTTCTACGATGACAAGAATAAATAAGAGTTCTTATAAATAAGATCTCTGTAATGCACATTTTCACAAATTCTACAATATTTCATCCCAAATTGAAGTAATGTGCCACCTTTTGCAGAAGAATTCGAATCAACCCGTAAAAAATGTTTGCTATGAAACCGAATCTTCAACCACCAGTTTGTTCAATAAACATAACTAACAACAAACTCGCATTCCATGATTTTATATTCATAAGCAAGTGAAACCTCCTGCGTGCTTTGATTCTAAATTGCGACTTAATGCAGATTTGCAAAGCCACTGCAGACTATCTCAGTGTGGTAACTTTCTTCATCATTAATGGAGTGGGCGGGAAACTTCCATAACTACGCTTCTTTTGTTGAGGAAAATGGCGCTTTTTGAGAAAATATTTTTATTAGACAGCTGGGTTTTTTCCCCTAAGAGGCTTAAGTATTTTTCAAAAAAAAAAATCAAGAAGACTATTTCAATATTTATATTTTTAAGTTTTATCTTCCTTTTCATACATTTTTTGTGAGTAACTAATATATAGTTAAAATCATTATCAGATATTGTAAAAAGAATTTGTGCTAATTAATAGAATGTTAAAGTTTTTAATACTGAAAGTAGCTTCAGTCCCATTTTAGAGTTTAAATATGGAATATGGAATAAAGATAGATGGTGAGATATGGAGTAAACTAAGAGATATGGAATAAACTATGCAATAATAAATTTTTATTATATTTTTCTTATTTTTTAAAGTAGTGTTGTTTGATAAGCTCATATATACATCGTATACGATTTTTTAAAATAATATTTTCATTTCATACTTAATTTTAATATTAAACACATTGTAACGCAGGTTATCACGCCTATTTCCCTTTAACTAATCTTTGGAACTATTTTATTACGTTATTTGAATCGAGAACCACGCTTTATGAAAGAACAATGACATGTGGCCGCGGTAGCCTAGTGGATAAGGCAGCGGACACGTGGCCGGCGGTTTGTGTCGAGTCGTAGGTTCGAGCTTGATGCCACAAAAGACACACCGTGTAGCCGGGACTGATACACGTTAAATCTGTTGAGGCCCAAATTCCCTAACGTAGGCGTGGTGTGGAAGTTAAGAGATTGGGGTGCCAGCTCAGGTGTCGTCCTCGTCACTTGACCGAGGTTCAAAATGACGAGGTCCGTCACCAAGAGTCCTTGTTGCTCCTAGTGCGACGTTAATTAACCAAACAAACCGTGATTTGTATGGAAAGCAGCAATACTCTATAAGACGTGTAGAGAATAGAAAATTGATAGAACCTTGGAGGCATGAGAGAGAGAGAGAATAGGAGCAGAGAAATTATCGAGATTGCGGAGCACACCACATTGGTGCGAGCAAGTGTTATTCCAACAGTGTATATGTGATTCGGAACACCGAAATCGGATTAAGTTTTGCCGTTATTAAGACAAGTAGGAAATTCTCGATTGTAAGATTTGGTTAAGGACGCGATTAAGCAAACGCTCCACATCAGTAAAATATTTTGACTGTGTTGTAACTACTTTGACTAAGGCTAAAAAAGACTAGAATTGACAGACTACTAACTGAGTAATCGTATGAATGTTGTATGTTAATATAGACGCCTGTTCCCCCAATATTAACACAAGCAAACAAATAAAAACAATCACCAATTTGATAATGGTAATCGGACAGAGTTGTACAATGTACTGTTTTCTTACGTTTCCTCATAATCTGACAATTTACACAATAATAAATCCATTGTAATTACACAACCTACACATAAAAGAGCGCATGACTTCTTTGATAAACAGAAGGATAAGCATTGTTGCTACACGTGCTAACCAAATTTGTTTATCTCTCGAATTTCAATAAATTTTGGATTGCTTAATTTTGTTTTTCTTTTAAATTATAGACTGCAACACGTTTGAAAAGAATCGATTTCATGTTAACACATCAGAAAATAAGTAAAATGAACTTTATCCATAAATGTACGCATAATTAAAATAAAAATAAATTAATGCAATTATTTTTTTATTTGTTTGTCACAGAACTAGAAAATGATAGCACATATACCGAAAAATTACGAAAAATTTAGATTACTGCAGTTCAAATAGTGGAATGAAATAATACCCTGCAGAAGAAAAAGAAATAAAAGATTTGAGTTTTCAGAAAAAATTTTTACGTCGTTTAGGAACGTAAAATATATTTTCCAATGCTATCGAGTGCATTAGTGTCAAAAGAAAAAGGTCAAGAAATGGTAAAGGATAGCCAACTGTAGTTTTAAGTAATTTCTTTCGACTGATATGTACTTCATTTTTTTTCTGTTGTATATATATATATATATTCATATTTCGAGAAACATTTATTCTTTTCATATATTTTACGTTTTGCTAACAGGAAAAAAACATTGTTTAGCTAAATTTAAAAGATATTTAAGTCCATTTAAAGCCACCAAAGAGCGTATTTAAACAATGTTTATTATGCTAATTGGGTTGGTAAGATTACATATATAATAGGGTTCAGCTTTACTATAATCATTATATATATATATATATTCGTACAGTTTACCTCAGCAAACTAAATCTGAAAACTTCAAAGTTCAAATGTTTGCAACACACAATTAAAGAATACCTTATTTTTCGTATGCTTTTCAATATTATATTGCATCAAAAAAAATTTAAAGAATCTTTTTTACTACAGACAAGAATTTAACAAATAACAAATTTAACAGCTCTTTCTAAAGCTCATTTTTGTCACATGAATTAACAATTTAAAATAATTTTCCTATTTCAATCTGAATTTTCATGTTTCTGAAAAATATCCGATTCGTATTACTTAAATATTTCAACTATATTTTACAAAACGGCAATAAAACGAACACGTAATGGATCATAAGTATAGAAATATCGACATTAATTAAATTATTTTGAATCAATACCTAGTAATTACTGTGCATTCCGAATCAAAAATTTCTAAATAATCATTAAATACTTCAGCGATAATATACCATGAAAAGTTTGCCATAAGTTAGATTCAACTTGGAATGTCCAGTTGTGTGTGCGTGTAATCCTTTTTACATCAATACTTCTTCACATTATATATTATACAATTGCTAAAAAGTACACTGATTATATATAAGAGCTGTAATGATTATATATATATCGCACATACAAAATACACGAAGGAAATGAAAAGAAAACATCCGAATTCTATAACTTATTTTTGTTTAAAATCTTCCCGAGAGATACAGTTGACAATGGAACGTTCTGCTTCGTTCCCGATTCAAAATGACGTCTTTTGACAGCGCCCAGATGCATGAAACAGCACACTAACTATAGATGTTCCTATTCTTCTCCAAAATATGACTGTCATAGGTTTAAAATGCACACGCATCATGCAAAGAGATGTGACCTCGGTTCTGTATCATGAAATATAATACTACTTTAATTAAATATCATTTAGAGTAAAATTCTTTTTAGAGAAATCAAATTTCTCTTCAGAAATTGTTTTGTATAGAAAATGCATTTCAAATTATTCAACCACTCTAATTCTAAAAATTTGACCAGTTCTTATAATTATACAAAAAGTTACATGTACTCGATTCTTTAAATACACATTGCATCTTCTAAGTTTCAGAAATTCCATTATTTGTAATTGGTGTTTTCATTCAACAGAAGTTCTCGAAACTTCCCGAACATGAAACAAAAAAGCGCTTTCGTGATGAGAAAAAAAAAAAAAATAACGAATTAGTAAAATATAACGCCTAAACAGTTCGATTGTGTCTTTACATTTAATTTTAAAAATTGTTATTCAATATTTTAACTATAAATTTTAATGAAAATAAAATTATTGTAATACATTAGATTAAAATTTTAATACTTATCATAAAACTTTAATCATTAAAATATTTCAAAAACAGCTTGTTATTATCCTTTAAACTTCATACATTTTTTATGAATTTAGCACATTTCAGAGAAAAATAGCCTATAACAATGATAGGAATATGTATGTGGAATGCAAAATATAGCGTTATTCAGAATTCGTAGGACCGAATTTGAAACTAAAACCATTTTTTTTTCTAATTTATGACATCGTATTTTTTTTTAAAAAAATCTTACTTCATTTTTACGAATGAAAATATTCTAAAATCTATTAGAAAATCGGATAAAATCGATACGAATTAAAATATAAAGAATTATAACATTATTGAAAAAATTCCGTTTCAAACAAAACTGTTTCTGCCTAGACGATGCGTACACAAGTAACATCGCCAAATAAGATGATAAAACAATATGCGGGAAAATGTTAACAGTTCCAAGAAATGACAACACGTATAAAAAATATTTCAAATTTCTTACCTTTTCGGCGCGGATGTTCGCTTCTCTGGCTGCTAGTTCAGCCTCCTCGGCCCTATCCACGGCATTCTCTTTTTCCAACTTCATAGCCTGCATTTTTTTCTTAATTGCTTCCATTTTTTCTCTAAAAATAAATTCACTCGTGAATTCGACAATGAAATTTTTTTGAAACAAAATTCGAAACCGCTAAATGCACAGCAAAATTCCAAAAATAACTAAAAATAATTGAAAACTAAAAAACACCGACTTCTGCTTTGTCTGAGCCAACTGGAAATATTAATATTCCAAAAAAAATAGGTTTGAAATTAATCGGTTCTTTTGAAAAAAAAGTACCGTCTACTCGCTTAGACCGAGAACCACGTTATGTATGTCAGTGGGAATGATAGAACAGCTGAGAAACAAGGGAGAAACATTCGAAACCGCACTCGCGCTCGCTATTGGTCGGTCGGGTGGTGGCGGAATAACTTCCACACACATACATACATGCGAAATGAAAACACTTCTAAATCCAGGGTCAAATTTCAACTTCGTCTCGCATTCCTTATATATAAAAAAAAGATCGCGCGCCGGACTTTTTTAAACTGCCGGATTGTCTGCTCTGCTCTCAAGAAGTGGGTTAGAGTGAAGTGAAGTTGAGGTTTTTCCGGCGAATATACAGATTCCATTTTATGATTTTTTTTTTTTTAGCTTTTTTTTTTCGTGGTCCAGTGAACTGGTGAAAAAGAATGTTTTCTCACATCGGGGAGAGGAGGGGAAGGAGACAATTCGTGGAACAAAGCACACTGTTTGCCTTTTCTGGTTTGTTGAACATGACGCATTGCCAGGCGAGCAGAATTTGGAATGTTTAGCATCAACCACCACCGCCTGGTCAGTCTTTCTTTGGCCGTTTACTCACCAAAATGATATGGTAATTTTTGTGATGGTAAACAAGTTCGGCGAGAGAGAGAAAATAAATCCTTTGTTCTCTGAAACCTACATATCATTACGAATTTTTAAAAGTTAATTTGATCTGAATTACGGGTAAATGAAAGTTTTCTGCGGGACAGAAACTTTTCGTTTTGATTTCAGATATAATTTGTATTCTTCAGGCTGGGAGGGATTTCAAAAGCTTTTTATGTGTTTGTGAATTTATTCTTTACGAAAAAATAGCAATTGGTTAATTTTAAAACTTTTTTAAATCAATGGTTTCCTCTCTTTTGTTTTTTTTAAATATTTCCTACTTTCTTGAACTGACTACGCGAGAACTCCGATCATTTTGAGCCAAGCTACACTTCAATATGATCCTCAGAGACGACCCTTCCTTGAACTCTTGGAAATACGCGATCGAGGCCCATCCTTTTATGACACTTCTGAAACTAAAGATATTGTTAGTAAATGATTAAGTGTATTATAAATATTTCCAGCTTTGCAGGTTTTCTAAATTTCCTAAGATATTAAATAAGAATAAAATTTTACTCTACTGTTATATCAAAACTTTAATCGTGTCACATTTTATGCGCCATAACGTTTTCCTTTTATACAGTAGCCTAAATATGAGTGAAAGCTTTTGTTTCAAATTTGTACCTGTAATGTCATGAATTGACCTTTTCGAAAGTTTTTCGATCACGCGTTTAGTTAAACATTGTCAAAATTGTTGATTTAAATGGTTGGATATTTGGGGAATGGGTTGGTGTCGTCCTTGTCACTAGCGCTAATTCAAAATGAAGAGGGCAATAGCTCTCGTGTTGCATTTGAGCGCGACGTTGATACAACAATCAATCAATTTGGGTGATTTAAGAAAAAGAGCTCAGAGAAGCAATTAATGCTTCCAAGCTCTTCCTTTTTTTTAAACATTTTTTTCTTTAAAATTTCTTAATCATGTCATTTCTTTATCTATTTAAATAGTATCTACATATTCACTAAGAGCTAGTTCTCATTAAATAAAAGTGGTACAGAAATAATATTAAGATCATTTTCAATCAAATGTATGTTAGGTTATTCTCTTTTGTGTCCACCATGTAAATATAAAATTTATGAATGTCGGTTGTTTTCATGTGACATATAGAAACATATTTAAATGATAAGTTTTCTGTTATATTCATCATCAAAATACCCAATCCAAATGATGCCTTTCCTTATATGCATCCATTTACGGTGTCTTGAAGAAGGAAAAGATTACATTCTAGTATGCGTAAATTTTGAGTCTATTTGGTGCGTCTCAGCGACCTTGTAGAACATGCCACTTAGGACTTTCCTAGCGATTTCATCTTGAATGAAAATATGTATATCACAGAAAGCAGTTTTTTTTACCTTTGAAAATTTTGCTTAGCTATATAACACATGGATCAATAAGTTCCGAGACTAACCCAGAGATGGCGCTCGTAGTAAACCAGTAACCAGGTCTTTCTGGAGTACTAACCTTTGCTTGAAACGTGTCAAAATTTTAAGTCGATCGGACCAGAAACAGCTGAGTTATCGAGGTTGGAGTAAAGTCGTTTTGTAGTTTGTTTAAAAAATGGAAAAAACCGAGTTTCTCGTGTTCTGATAAAACATTGTTTTTTAATGGGTAAAAACACCGTGCAAGCGAAACAATGGATTGAAAAATGTTACCCGGACTCTTGTCCATCAAAAGCAACGATTTGTTGGTGGTTTGCCGAGTTTGAACGTGGTCGTACCGACACAAATGACGCGGAACGCTCGGGTAGACCTGTGGAAGCCATTACACCGGAAAATGTGAGTGAAGTGACAAAAATTATAATGAAAGATCATAAAGTGAAGCTCCGTGAGATTGCTGAGATGACACAGATATCATATGGAAGTGTATTTACTATCCTTCAGGAAAAATTGAGCATGAAAAAGGTTTTTTCCAAGTGGGTGCCGCGATTGCTTTCGATGGAACAAAAACAGCAACGAGTCGATGATTCAGAAAGCTGTTTATCGCTATTTACTCGCAACAAAAAAGATTCCTTGCGTCGTTACGTGACCATGGACGAAACATGGATACATCACTACACTCCAAAGTCGAAGCGGCAGTGGCGCACAGCTGGCGAAAGCCGTCCGAAAATGCAGCAGTCAGCTGGCAAAGTCATGGCGTCAGTTTTTTGGGATACGCATGGCGTGATTTTCATTGACTACCTCGAAAAAGGTAAATCGATCAACAGTGATTATTATATTGACTTGCTGGTGCGTTTGAAGGAGGAAATCGCAAAAAAAACGACCGCACAGTCTCGGGACTTATTGATCCATGTGTTAAACACAATCCTTTTTTTTTTTTTTCCAGATTACCCACCATACCCATGATGCACATCAAGTGGTACATAAACATTTCAGTATCAGTGATTTTGCGTTTATTTCACGGCGGGGTAGACACAATTTTCCCGTAATTCGAATTCGCTCGAAAAGTTAACATTAGACACGAATTTGTAATATCTACTAAAAATTTTGTTTAGGAAATAATTAAATGTGTGACTAATTATAAAGACATAAACGGGCTTCTTTATCTTAAGGGACACATGTATATTTTCCAGGGTATTCGATACATAACTTAGTATTATATCCTTTAGATTCCTTCAATTGTTTTCAATATTCTTCAGTTTTCCCAGATAAACTATTTCATTGCCCCCTTCCCCAGCTGTATATTTACAGTTTATGAGGTTCTGTTAGATTAAAAACAGGATTCAAGTATTTATGAAAAAGAGCATTAAAGCAAATATGTTAAAATTAGATTTTAAAATTAAAGTGTTTTATGGGAAATTTTTAAAATTTAACTCGCATGTTGATGTTAATACCAGTTTGACAAAACGATTTTAATCAGTAGGGGTAATTATGAGAAAGGAACTAAGTTTCGGAGCATTTCAAATTTCTTTTTAAGTAACCAGTAAAGAAAATAAGAATTTTTTCGATTTGACTTATGTTGACATGCAAACAAAGATTTTGTATCATCAGATATAATTTAATTAATGTATATTATTCCATATGAAATACCCATAAAAAGTTTTCAGCCATTATGTTTTTACTATGTATCGACGCTTGCGAGTTTACAAATACGTTTATGTGGTCTAGAGAAAGCATGGATATGTTAGGTGTAGGGTATGTGGGAGCATCCTGCGTTGGGAAAACACTTTCGACACAAAACGTCGAATTGTTTTCATTAGCATTTCCTCAGGGAAGTGAGGCGCGTCGCTTCCGGCTCCGTTTTTTAGAATTACAGAATTCCCGAAAATTCCTGCAAAAAATTGCAGTTTTATGACCCGAATGTGCTAGAATATAGTTGAGAATATTTAACTGTATTGTATCAAAAAATATGTATTGTAAGTATAAACGAATTGCTATTTTAGTTCTGCGATTATTTGGTGATTAATATTTTTTTAATTTCATTGTTAAAGAAATCAGTATATTTTGGTTTTTTTCTTAAAACTAATGCAGACATGCGAATAATTTCATTTTCTGGTCACTAAACGTTCACAGGCATGAACTTAGGCACTTTATGCATGAACTTTTTGACGAATATGAATCACTAATAAGATCAATATATTTTAAATATGTGTTTTCATGTACAAAGTGTGGCTATTAAATAACGAGACTGACACTGTAGAACATTTTATATTGATGTCATACATATTTACTTATTATTACCTTCAATATACACTCCTCTTCCCCTACAACACTCCAGGCGAATCTGCCGTTGTTCGAAACAATACTGGAAGTCTTCTGTCAGTTCCTTCAGGTCGCGTGCCGCTTTCTCTTTCACAGCTTTAAAGGACTCAAATCTTGTTCCTTTTAATGCAGAGTTCACCTTAGGAAACAGATCGAAGTCGCATAGTACAAGATCCGGCGAATAAGATGGATGATCGAACATTGGGATGCTGTAGATGTCTAGAAACCTCTTGACAGACAATGCGGAAAGATTGGTCCTTCCACTCTCGTTTCCCCCTTAGTGTTTTACGGAGTTCAGTAAGAACGTGAAGGTAGTGATGTTGATTAATAGTTTGACCTTCAGGAATCCAGTGAAGGCACACAATCTCATGAATATACATAAAAAAAAAAGCAATCATTATTATCTTCAATTTTGATTTGCTCATTCGAGCTTTTTGGCTCTCAGTGAAGATGTGTTCTTTCAGTGCATGGATTGGCGCTTCGTTTCAGGATCATAAGTAAATATCCTAACACGATTCCTAACACGTAATTATCATTTCCAATAACTTTGGGTCATTTGTCAATAGCATTCGACGCGTCAGTTTAAACAATTAACTAGGCAAGCTTTTTCTTGTTCAAACGGGAGAATTTCAAGTACCATTTTGGAACACACTTTTTGCATGTTAAAATAGTTATGTAAAATTTGCCGAACGGATTCTTTGTAAATTCTTACACTCAGCAAATAACACGAATACTTAACCGAAGGTCAGATTGAACCAGATTACCGATTTTTTCGATATTGTCAACCTTTTTAGGCGTGGAGGGTGACCAGAGCGTTAATCAACTTCAACGTCTTCTCGGTCATCTTGAAAATGCTTAATCCACTCAAAAACATGTGTAAGTGGTAAATATTCATCGCCATATATTTCTTTCAATAAATTATAAGTTTCAGTAGCGGGTTTTCCAAGTTTCATGCAAAATTTCACAACAATTCGTTCTCTATTGCCATACTTATAATTTTTTCGGCGAAACAAAAAAATAACTCTGTTGCGAAAAAATAACTCTAATGCGGACGAAGGTTACGGTTCTGCGTATTTGCTTACAGACGCGAAAGGCACTGCATTCTAAAGAAAAGGCTTCACGCTAAACAGCTATCGGTCGCTGGCGTTTGGCTCATACGTACTTCTTCTGTAACAGCGTCAGAGTCTCGATATTTAATATCACACCTCGTGTAGTTCCTAATTTATATTCATCTTCAAAAAGATTCACAAATTTAGATAAATTATTTTTAATTCATTTTATTGTTATATTTCATGACCTTTCCCGATCACACGGGTAGGAGGACTACATTATTAGATGTACTTTCCCATATACTTAAATACAAAATTTTAGCTCATAAAAGATATGTTATTATTGATTGATATTTTGCTAACATCACACTTTTAGCAACACGAGAACCAATGGCGAAGGAAATCATCCTTTTGAACAACGACAACTCAGCTAGAATCCCACTCTCCAAACTTCCACACCCTCCCAAATAAGGATTTTATCTTCGACATATTTAATACACATCATCCTCGCGGCATAAGGGGTCAGTAAGATTTCAATGCAGAAAACGAAATTTGGAACATATTTTACACAAGAAAAAATAGTTTTAAATATAACTCGTATATATTTCTGTCTGTAATATAGTAGAGTCAGAATGTATATTTGTTATGGAGTCTTTTTAAATTCGATATGTAAGTCGATCCTATTTTTCAATATGAGTAAACAGTTTTTTTGCAGCTTAAGGGAGTGTGAATGACCTCGGATATTTCAGCAACTAAGACGATAGTTGAATTTTTTTTTTTAAAAAAAAAAGCCTTTAAAATCGAAAATTGAAGTTTATATAAATTAAAACTATCATAACATAAAATAAATCGCTCACTAATGTAATTAAAATCCTGAAAAATCCTCTCATTCCTCATCTGAGGCAAATAGTTCCTCGAGTTCTTCCTCTCTTTCGTTGTTGAGAAGCTCGTCGTATGGATTCCATTCTGTATTCAGTGAGTCGATATCTTCTTCGTCATCTGTGTCCCATAACCAATCGTCCTTAATGCCATCTACAGCATCAGAAATCCCTCACTTTTTGAAAAACTTGTTAAAAGGTATATGTGAGTTGGTGACTCGGCATGAGCTTCTATAGGCGTAATGCCAGATACGACATAATCAACTTCTTAAATTGGTTGATATTAATGTCGCATTTAGAAGCTTATTTGTTTCTTTTTATTAACATCACACTGGAAGCAACACGAAGGCTATTGGCGATGGATCTCGTAATTTTGAACCTCGGTCAAGTGACGAGGATGACTCCTGAGCTGGCACTCCCTTCTCCTAACTTCCCCCACCACACCGCGGGGCGCGTTTAGAAGAAATACAAGAGCTATGTGTGACAGACCTCGTAATTTTGAGCCTCCGTCAAGTGATGAGAATAACACCTCAGCAGGCACCGTCCTCTCCAAACTTCTCGAACACTTCAACAGGTGGACTTAAAGCTTCGACAAAGTGAACGTGAATCAGCCCGTTCCATGGAGAGTCT
Organism: Nephila pilipes; assembly: GCA_019974015.1. NCBI lineage: Eukaryota > Metazoa > Arthropoda > Arachnida > Araneae > Nephilidae > Nephila > Nephila pilipes. The sequence continues at coordinate 467,658 of BMAW01092770.1, forward strand.
TTAGTGGCATCAGGGCTCGAACTACGGCTCAACGAAACAACATCGACAGCGAGATCGTGACCATGAACCACTAGTAATCTACTAGTGACTATGAACCACAAGTTTTCGCGACCGATAAACTTGTGTTAGAGATACATATAAGTTCGTGATTCGGCTCGTCCTGCCATATGCAAGAAAATAAAATTTGTACCAGATGATGATCGCTGATCTAAACTAAATTCATAGACAGTTAATTTGGAGGTCGTCTTATAGGACAGATATATGCTAAAACCATAAGACTTTGAAGGAAATGTATATCTCGTCTTATCTGAAGGTTATTTTATTTGCGGAAATATTCGGTAGTAGGAGGAGAGTCAATTTCAGGTATCATCCATGTCACTCCATCCGGATTCAAAATATAAGAAGTTTGTCTCCAATGAGTCCTTCGGCAGCTTTTGTTGCGATGTTAATTTAAACGAATTGTTTGATTATTAAAACGCTACAATCTTTTTAAGAAATTCATATATATATATATATATATATATAATGCATTACACAGTGTACGCGATACATTTTATAATATTTTTCACATTTATCGATTCAAACATGCGCTGATGATTTACACCGGTTCGCCCTAATTTAGTGAACACGAAGTGAAACCAAAACGAAAAAAAATGTAGAGAGTAGATCTTTTAAAACCATTTTGCGCAAGTACAAAACATACAAATCATCCTACCGTTTTTGAAATTACTAGCACAGACCGGACATTCAAGGTTGGCGAAACAGTAAAAAGGCACGAATTTTTTCCAATTTTATCGGAACGTTCCACTTTATTTCGATGACCAAGTGGCATCATTACAAGGATTCATCTGAATTCGAATATATTTTAAGTTTAGAAGTTTGACATTAAAAAATTTCCTGGCTTCCATTCATATATATATATATATAATGATCTCACATACACATAAAACTAATTTAATTGTCTAACTTTTCCTATTCTATAACCCATTAGTAAAGAGTTCATCCATATTTGCTGATACAATTCCAAATTATCCATTAATTTATGCTATCACGAGCTCATAAAATCTGTTGAATCAACTTTCACATAGTCATAAACCTGTCTGAAATAACTCCTACTAGATTGATAGACGTGGTCAAAATCTCTCAGAATCCCTTCATCTTATACCAGGTGAGTTATCATGTGATCTGAAGATATCCCTACCTATGAAATCGAAGGTTCGGTAAAATTCTGTCTTCCGATGTAATCAAGGAGATGAAGCCGCGTCTGTCGTATTATTCCTTTTATAATGTGTATACTTATTGCCTCTCTCTGTGTCATAAAAATGAATAAACAGTCTTAATTGAAAAAAGTGTTCTCATTACAATACCTGAATCACAATGCATTTTTACTCGAACCAAAAAGTTAACGTTTCAATTTAGCCGACAGGATTGCTCCCTTGGCCGGAAAACCTG